>VXAK01028453.1:0-119946 GCA_013399435.1 Arenaria interpres
AAAAAAACCAAACCACCCTTTTTTCATAGGAGGAAGAACTAAGGAAAAGCGGAGAAGCCAAATACGCGCACTTGAGTGATGAGCTTCATGTATTAATTGAAGTGTTTGCTCCACCTGGGGAGGCGTATTCTCGTATGAGTCATGCCTTGGAAGAAATAAAAAAATTCCTCGTTCCCGTAAGTGGCTTTTAGCATTCTTCTGTGACTGGTTATGCTTTTGCTGCATCAAATTTGTTCCTTCTTCAAGCACCTTTAGCTGAGGGAAAAAAAAAAAAAAAGTTCTGTTGAACTTTCATTCTTTCATCTCAAGGAGCTGCCAAATAGGCTATTAATTGTCACAGTTGATCGCCTGGTATATTTTCTAGATGTTATATTATTTCCATTTCTCTTTTTTTTTTTTTTTTTTTGCTTTTCTTTCTTGGTTTTTGGAGAGAATGTGGATTGCTTTTTTCCTCTGGTTGCAGACATTAGTCATTAGTATGGGTGTACGCTTTCAAGATTTTTAAATATTTAAGTCTGTAAAGCCATTTTTGTATATGTAATGATTTATCTAAATATCTTACAAATGAAGTTAATTTTGTGGAACAAACAGCATGAGCAAAACATTCCTCAGACATTTCTGTTCAGGCAGCTCATCACAACTCAGACCACAGGTTAGCAATCAATCCTCAGTCAGCTAGGAGGGCACAGAAACATATTCTAAAGCTGGGAACTTTTCAGTTCCATTTATACTCTACTATAATACTATATCACTTTCTGAAATAATTACCTTTTTGTCTATTGATTTACCATCAAACTCTCTGAAATTTATTTTCTCCCCATTTATACAATATTCCATTATATTTTTGTACTTACATTTTGTCCTAGTATTTAAGCATATGCATACTAAATACTAAGTAAAGGTTGCTTTGTGTAGTACTAGAATTACGAGAGTTATCATCTGAAGTCTATCCTGATACTATTTAGCACTCTACAGATGTTCAGAACTTGCATTACTTGAGAGAAATGTAATGGGATCATGTTTCTATTTGTGATTAAAAAAAAAATGAAGTGCAATATCTGTTCATATCTCTCCACAATAATGGAAGGATTCAATGAATGCCTTTTTATTATGTGTAATATGAATCCAAAAGAAGAGATATTCAGGTAAGGCATATGCGTATTTGCATGACAGAACTTAAACGTTTTATTTGGTGGGGGAAAAGGAGAATACATTGCAATATTTAAGTACAGTATTTAAAATGTTCAAAATTTTTGGAGCAACTAAACAGTTTTTAACTACAAAATAAATAACTTAAAATGGTTAAAAATAAACAGCTGGATATCTGTTTTAAATCATGAAGTTTATTGGCACCAGGTGAGTGCCCGTAAATGAGCTACATTTTAAACAAGTTGACTCTTTCTGATTCTCCTTTTCCACTCTCTTATTATGCTTCCAGTTTGGGAACACTGGTAATAAAATACTATTCCTAATTCTGGGAAGTAACTAAGAGACAAGAAAGTGGTTTTTTGCATGATTTCTGACTCTGTGTTGAACACACAAGACGAGGGATAAATCAGGTCAGTGTCGTAATGCTGGCAACGTAACATGGAATGACATTTTGGCTGCAAAGATCCACCAAGGCCATAACACTGGAAGAAAATGTATAGTTAAGTAACATGTTCCTGAGAAGTCTGGAGTGTTATAGCTAAAAAATGGTAACAGGGCCAATTACCAAGACTTCCAGACTCTGTCCTTTGGATAACCCCATTTCCAGCTGTTTGTGAATTTGCCAAACTTTAGTTTGTTTCTGTAAGAGGTTCCTGTTTAAAGTTATCTTTGTACATCCTCTTCGTTCTGGAAGAGAGCTCCAGCAGTGATGATGGTACCTGTTCCTATGCCCCCTAGATTTGTAACGCCCGTTGGGTATTCTCTCCAGCCTGAGAAATCTGTTCTGGGTGGTAAGGGACAGAGAGCAGTGTGTGATGAGAGTGGTTTTAAAATTTGTGGCAAGTTGCTGTTGTAAAACAAGCATATATTTTGTGTGACACGTTATTTATTGATAAGGATTATATGTATTTTCCAGCACAAGCATAATAGCTACAATGGAGGAAATATAAAAATAGGTTCTTTGTTACAAGATTTTAGACTTGGTTGGCAGCAGCAATAATCACTCCAAGCAAGTAACAATTGTACTTTATGGCTTGTTTGTTAGTTTTATCCCCTCTGCTTCATTTCAGATATACAACAAATTACAAAGCAATTATTAACTGGCTGGTTACAACACGTGTCAAGGGGTTTATACTCAAAAAGCTTGCACTAGATAATTTCCTTTTTGTTCCGTATTTACAGCATATCTTGAATTTGTTTTATGATGTTTTGTTGTTTATAAGACCTAATTTATTGCAGCAGTGAATACTAGAATTGCATGACAGGGATGAAAGCAGTAGAATCTAACAGACTTATTTGTACCAAACCAAGGATGTAATAAACTATTCAAATGAGTTTTTACATTGCTTATGAATTTTTGTGAAGTTTAAGTGATATATTGCCCTGACGGATTGTGTCAGTAAGATGGAAGAATATTTTAATACTTTATCCGTAAGTTTTAATGAGACTGAATTTTGAAATAAATGCCTAGAGAAAGTAATAATAGAAAAAGAGAAAAATGTAGACTAGGACTGAGAAAAAAAAAAAAAGAATAAAAAAAAAGAATGTTCATTAACTGAAGCAAAGATTTAACAAACAAGGACTTTTGATTTAAATGCGATTACTTAATTTTCACATTCAACCTTGCCTGTGAATAGTTTAAAAATTCTAATTTAGAATTTAAAAAATAAAATAGTTTCAAAAATTTTACTAGTGAAGATTTGGAATGCCAGATACCAGTATAGGTTAGGGATGGAACTGCTGGAGAGCACTTCGGAGGAGAAGGATCTGGGGGTCCTGGTGGATAATAAACTATCCATGAGCCAGCAATGTGCCCTTGTGGCCAAGAGGGCCAATGGGATCCTGGGCTGCACAGGGAAGAGTGTGGCCAGTAGGTGGAGGGAGGTCATTCTCCCCCTCTGCTCTGCACTGGGGAGGCCACAACTGGAATCCTGCGTCCAGTTCTGGGCCCCCCAGTTCAAGAGAGACAGGGAACTGCTGGAGAGAGTCCAGCGTAGGGCAACAAAGATGATTAAGGGATTGGAACACCTCCCTTATGGGGAAAGAGCTGGGGCTCTTTAGCCTGGAGAAGAGAAGGCTGAGGGGAAACCTTATTAATGCTGACAAGTATCTAAAGGGTGGGTTGAGGGAGGATGGAGCCNCTGGCAGGGGAGTTGGACTGGAAAGTCTCTAGAAGGTCCCTTCCAACTCTGACAATTCCGTGATTCTGTGATTTCGCCTCCAAGTGAGAGGCAGAGACTGAGTGCCCCTCCTTACACTGGCTGTTCCACACGTTAACACATTGCAAAGCTGCAGGCGGCTCGGGCTTCAGGTGGTGCATTGGGCTCCCTCCAAGAGGCATTTCGGGGAATGATTGCACCCCCAATATCGGCAACCTTTGGTGGTTCGCCAGCTGACATGCTTTTAAAGCCAAGCTACTTCCTTTACTTCGCTACTGCTGCTTCCGTCTTGCGAATGCCTTGAGGTCTGCGTGGGAGCTGCCATTGGGGCAGTGATGATTGGTAGATAAGATATATTTTGCAACCAACTTTGTAAGATCTTTTACGGGTTTTATGAAAAACTTTGGCTTTTGGGGGGTGGGCAGTTCTTGTATCCAATTACTAGCTAGATTTTTATTTTGATGTTTACTTTCAATAAGAAAAATTGAATATAATCAAAATATGACAGAACAAAAGAGCCATGATTAAGAAAAAAGTGTTAATACCTCAGAGTTTTGAAACACAACTGCCTGCTCCCTTGTGTTGTTTTGGCAACCTAGTAAAATTAAAACCCCAAAGTCAAGGTTTTAGGGTAAAAATGAAATTTGGAACAGATGTTAACATAATACAAGTTATCCAGTATTAGCTATGTGGAAAGTACGAACAGTAGGGATGCATAGGAAGAGAACATGCATTTTGCAAATTCACCTCTGTGGCCAACACAGGTTCAATAAAATCCATAGGTATGTGACTGCCAAGTATTTCTGACCCCAAACTGCCAGGGACCTAAGTCTGGGTGAGGAACCTAAGGCTGATGTTATGTCTCAGTGCCCCAGAATGGAATGCAGGACAGTGAACTAGAAGGGGAGATGTTTAAAATGGCCAACATTGCGGGGGAAGAGCTGATTTTAAAAGGTTCATATCTATTAAATGCTGTGACACTTTCTTCACCATTAGTGAGCAATGAAATCCTGCATCATTCTTATCAGATGTGACTATATACTTTCTGACCAAGCTATTATTTCCATATAGGAAGGGGCTATACCATCTTTAGGACTAACACAAGAGCTGCTTTCAACTTCTTTGCATACATTTTCCTAACCCCTTGTATCTGCTTTAAATTGAGGCATACTGGCATCCCTCCAGGGCTGGGAGTAAACACATGGTCATTTAATGCAGCCCAGTTGATGGGCCATTGCTCCTGATCATCTGCCGATACACTTCGGAATTTTCTGATGGTTTTTATCAGATCCGATCCAATCAGATCAGATTCCTTTATTAGGAATTAGCGTGATGAGGCAGCAGGTGAAAGCAGGTCTTTATGTTGTTGTTGTTGTGAATTCAGGCTTACAGTGTCTTCCAGACTTTCTTGTAGGTCTTCCAGACTCTCTTACTGAGATTGAGTAGTGAACTTGGATCTTCTTATCTCACTGTGCTCCGTACCTTTGGTTAAAACAATTTTCTTATCAATCATTTAAGAAGAATAAGCGTTCTTACTGATTCAGCTTCTAGTATCAGCTCTTCAGTCTTCCTAACTAAAGATGAAAAATTACTGAGGAAAATGAGCCTTTCAGTGAAATAAAAAGTTAAAAAAAATTCATACTGTGGGTTATTCTTACCAGAAATATGTATGGAAAAATTGAGATTTCAGGGGAATTGAAAACAAACTTCGATATCAGTTTGTTTCAGTGGGAACAATTAAATAATCTTACAGTAGAGTTTAATCCCTTGAATTTTTTTCTCTAGCTAATGCTTCAAAATAAATTGTTTTACTTCAAACATACATTTAGAGTGTGGACAGTAACTACAGAACAAAGTTACTAATGATGTCTTATGCCATGTTTTGCTGGCTATATTCTAGTATATACAGCACACAGTAACAAATTTTTATCAAACAGAATTCCGACTGGTTTATAACAAGTATATGTAGGAATATGACATTTATTTTGCACATTTTTTTATTAGCCATCTGAATTTCTTCTGTGCTATGGTATAATATGGAATCTCTATTTACATATTATTTCACACTCCATAGTTTCATAATGTTATTTTTGTTTCTAAATAAGCTATATTACTAGGGTGGGGTGGGTGTGTGTCTGTGTCCCCGTCTTTTTGTCCTTTTTCAAAGAACCTCAAGAGGCAAAATATTTCCCCAACTATGACCGTGAGAAGCGACACAACTCCATCTCTAAAAGAGACATCTTTTATACCCGTCAAAGTAAATCATTTATACCTTCACATTCTGCAAAGATACTTGCAATAAGAAATAATTACTACAGTAATTATTTAAAACTGTGGTAAGGAAATAGTTTGAGCAGTTGTTTCAGCTGTGCTGGGTTCTCCCTTTCCCAGTGTGCAACATCTCAGGCAATTTCACGCACAAGTCTTGATAATCAAGAAAAGAAAATCCAGAGATTCTGTCAAGGCCCGAAATGTTATAGCATTTTGCCTCTTCACAGCTTTTTTTTCCCTAAATGTTACTTATCAAATCAAATTATTATAAATACGTTAAAACACAAGAGTACTCAAGAGAGTTATCATAGCTTGTGGACACTGGTTCTTGACTTTTTACAGACTGGAGTTTTTCTTAACCGGGATATTGGCTGATTAAGCAGCAGCACTTGCATGGTTTAAACCACTCATTTTAAGTGTGATGAAAATAACCCTAAAGCTATCCCTCAAAGTGAAAGTTTGAGGGTGAGATGTACACTAAAATGGCCTTTTTAATTGAAGATTAAACTCCAGTATTTCTCAACGGAGTGAATTTTTATGTGCTTACTAATACACAATATAAACCACTGGTTCTTTCTGGGATGAAGCTATAAAATGGATAGCAACACAAAGGGCCCATAATTTTTCAAATATCTAAATTTGTGCTGTGGTGAGTGGGTTGCCTGTTGGCATGCCAGAACAAGAAGTATCTTTTGCCTAGCTTTAGGTCCCCAGCTGCCTCAAGGTGGTATAACTACTTCACCGCCTCACCTGTTCTTTAAGGGTTGATGCTCCCACTGGGTGGATGAAGACCTTTTTAGATATGGCAGAGACGTACTTAGTCTGTGAAAACAATCTCTTGGTGATCTCTCTCTGATGCACAAAGGAGTTAATATAAAAGGCACAGCCTTATTACTAGAGCCAGCCCTTTGTTTTGCCTTTTGGATTAACTGGAGACATTAACCTGATCAGTATTTTACACTGACAATTAAGCTGAGCATACTGCTGTAGTTTATAGAAATATTTACAACTTGCTTGATGAGTCTGTGTTCATCAGCAATTTTATAGTCTTGTCTTCATGCTTCCTATTGCTAGGGGGTAGGATTTTTTACCAGTGATGGGTCAGAAGCAACGGTTTGGGTGTAGATGATAAAATCCATGCAGAGAAATTTGAATTCTACAGTATTGCTCCTGGTTTCATCATGGTAGGTCTGTAACATGCAGCCAAAAGTTGGCTGTGGCATTGCACATTCGGCCGCACAAACCCCTGCGCCTCAGAGGGACCACCAGACCCTCCTACACATCTGGCGTTTCAGTGTGTGAGTACGAATTTGGCCAATCATCTCACCAATAAAGGTCAGGTGTTTGGCCCAGTGAAGCAGCTGCAATTTCATGTTCTGAAAAGAAAATTCCATGTGGTTCCGTATAAAAGTAGGCATGAAAAGTGCACCTAAAATAATTGTTTTTCACGCAAATAATGACTTCGTAATGAAGAAAAAAAAAATTATGTGCAAGATGTTGGTATGTGTTTCCATCTTATAAAATAGTCTCTTTTATTTATCAGCCATCAATATGAGGAAAGAAAAGGTCAGTATTGGGGTTATAAACATAAGACTGAAAGCCAGGATTTTGATTCTTATTTATTATTTAAAAGAGTTATTTATTTTGACTCTTACAAGGAATTGGTTGGTGGATTATCCAGGTAACTTCGTCTCTGTTTCACTTGTTTCAGCAAAATGATAGTGGGATTTTTGAGGTTTAATTCATTTGTGGAAGTAGGCTCAAATAAAAAATTTCTTTTCCTTCTTTAATTCAAATTGAAAGCAGATAATACCCTGGCAGTGTGTAGGGGTTTGGGATTTGTTTGGTTTTTTCATTTATTTGTTTGCTTTAAAAAAAGGGGAATAGAGAAGGTTTTGGTGGCATTTTCAAACTTTTTATCTTTTTTTTTTTTTTTTAATGTAGCAAAGGTCAGTACAGCCAATTTTGAGGACGCCGAGTTATGCTTACTTAGGAAAGCATAAAAGAAACAGCACAAATACAGAGTAATCTTTTTCTTTGTTGTGTTCTTTCAGCTTCCAGCAGTCAAAAATTGAATCTTGTCAAGGCTGTATCCAGACCATCTTGCCTTATACCCTGTGGTAGATTTTTCCTCTTTTCCCTGAGTTTGTCAAATGCTTGTTTGAACCTTGTTTAAGCTTTTGGCCTCAGAAAAACATCAGGTGGCAATGAGTTCGACAGTTCAATTATTCACTCTGTGTAAAACCAAAACCCCAAAAGCCCACTTCTTGTTTGTTTGAAGGCAGCTGTTTAATACTTTATGAGTGCCCTCATCTTCATGTGTGGTTAAAAGCAATGGATAATCTTACAGTGGTCCTCATTCCTACATTGCTCCGGGTTTGTTTCTTTTCTAAGCCTCCCTTGTTTTCCTGTACAGAAGCGGAGGTAGCTCTGATTATCCATGTGACATACCTCTGACTATCCTTTCCATGTCTTTCTGTGTCTTCCTTAGCATACCCCTTTGGTTTTCTGATGGATTGGGTTGGCCAGAACGGCACACAGCAGGCTCATGTTGGTAGCCAAGAAGCAGTGCACTAATGAAATGGATCTTTTGTTATGTTATGGTTTAATGTCAGGTTTTTTCCTAGTGGTATCTACCATTCCTCCCACTTAGACCGATTTGATGTTTTCTGATTGGAATTTGTAAAAAATCCAGGGCATCTTTCTTGAATGATAATAACTAGTTTAGAGCTATTTACTGTCAGTATTTTAATGTTTGTCAATACTTAAGTTTAATTACTTTCATGTGCATTATTTTACTTTTATCAACACTCAATTTTTTTCTGCTGGTTTTATTTCTAATAACTGAGTATAATGAGATCTTTCAGCAGTTCTTTGCAGTAACCTTTAGATATTATTGCTCTGAATAAATTCAAATGAAATGCTGTCACTTCACGATTCATTTTTTTACATAATTTATAAATAGGATGAGCAAAACAGATGTTTTGAGTCACTTAAACCCTTCCCCTCAGAAAGCAGAAAATTAGAAAAACAGCCCAGCTATTCTTAATATTCTTTCTTCTGTAACCAAAGAAAGAGTTTTTAATCAATTTGGTGCTCTCTCACCTTTTGACAACTTTTGGTGTGGCTGATGAAAATTTTGATCTCCATCAGTGGAGATCTTTAAAAATGGATATCTCATTTGCTCAGTGCCATGCTGTATGACATAAACCTATTCAGAATAATCTGTATGAAGGATAAAGGTACATTCATCTTCAGAACAGACTTGTAAAAGACCAGTGACAACAGCTGAATACATTCATGTGTGCAAACATGAGAAGGTTTCAGTAAGTAAAGAATATATATTTGAATATATTCCTGATGTTTTGAAAGATTCAAAGTGTCCTAATGGCAAGGAAAATGTCATTGGCATGAGAGATTTTTGAAAGAAAAATTAGGTTCAAATATCAAATTGAAAAGATTGTTGGTTGACAATGAAAACAGCTTTCTACAGAAAAAAAAAACCAACAAAGCTTTAGTTTAATATGGTATTCATTCCGCCTCAGTGATGAAGGGCAAGAAGATAAACAATCACTGTATAAAAATCAGGGAAAGATGCAGAAGACAGATTAATAGCAATTAATTTTGTAAAAGAAAAATTCTATGTTTAATTGAATAGTTGGGAAGGAAGTATGTGGCCAGCAATGCAATGATAATACAAATTGTTTCTAGGAACATTAGAAATACAAGCAATCCTAAAAAGATATAGTCTTCAAACCCTGGAGATGGTAACTTTATCAATAACATTAATGATGCAGAAAAAAGCAGAATGTTTCCTTAATTATCAGTTGTTTAGTTGGAAAAATATAGGATGGTGCAGTATCCTACCAAAATGACACAATACTTGGCAGTTACTAGTACAGTAATGTTAATTTCAAGAAAAACTTTTTAGAAAAAATTCAGGAAACTGGAGAAGTTGTGTGCTGCTCTGAGAGGAGTTCTGTGAGCAGCAGAGCTAGTGAAGGCTGATTTCTAGACTTCATGTCTCGTGTTTGGATTTGGAAGTGGTAGGTAGAAGGTGTATTTTCTGTCTGAAAATTTCATGTATTCCAGACATACACAACTTCACTCATTTGTAGTTTTTTTTTTTGTTTGACCTTATGTGAGCATTTGCTCCTCAGTAAGGGCACTAACTGTATCTTCCTCACCCTTCTGGATGAGTGCTTTTGTGAAACTGGGAAGGATTGACTGGTTTAGGACTAGGGGACATCTTTCAGAATAAAAATGGGGCCAGTGAAAGAAAAGCTCGAGGTAACAGCGTGACTGTGTGGTGATTATGCTGTGACCAGCCTGACACTAGACTTTCACTGAATAGTTGGGAATCACAAAATGACATGGGGTTGGAAGGGATGTCTGGAGATCATCTTGTCCAACCGCCTGCCAGAGCAGGTCCACCCAGAGCAGGTTGCACAGGAACGTGTCCAGGCGGGTTTGGAATGTCTCCAGAGAAGGAGACTCCACCACCTCCCTGGGCAGCCTCTTCCAGGGCTCTGCCACCCTCAAAGTGAAGAAGTTCCTCCTCATGTTTAGGTGGAACTTCTTACATTCAAGTTTGTGCCCATTTCCTCTTGTCCTGTCCCTGGGCACCACTGAAAAAAGACCGGCCCTACCCTCTTGACTCCCACCCTTTAAGTATTTATAGGCATTGATCAGATCCCCCCCTCAGCCTTCTCTTCTCCAGACTAAAAAGACCCAAGTCCCTCAGCCTTTCCTCATAAGAGAGATGCTCCAGGCCCCTCCTCATCTTTGTAGCCCTCTGCTGTACCCTCTCCAGCAGTTGCCTGTCCTTGAACTGGGGAAAGATCGCAACTTATAAAAAAATTGAGCAATGAAACTAACCACTGGTTTAATGCTTTTTAGCTTGATTTAAAAAAAATTGTCAACAAATCTGATTTCATATTCAATGCAAAAGTTTGTTGATAAAATTAATTGTGTTAGTGACAGCTGATATTCCTGTAAAAGTCTATCACTTGTATGATGTAAAAACTTCCTAACAAGAAAATTTCCCTAAATAGGAGTGTCTGTAGGAATTTTCTTAAGGAGGTGGTATGTGAAACTTCTTT
Source organism: Arenaria interpres (assembly GCA_013399435.1). NCBI lineage: Eukaryota > Metazoa > Chordata > Aves > Charadriiformes > Scolopacidae > Arenaria > Arenaria interpres. The sequence continues at coordinate 10,682 of VXAK01028453.1, forward strand.
GTCAAACCTGCTTTGTTTGAAGACAGAGATTTGCGTCTTGATATTGGATTATTTTATTTCAATGTATTCCTCTCTCAACGCAGCAGATTCTTTTGGGTGAGACCTCCAGAGGGGCACAGGGAGTGCAGTACTTACACCCTGGAGCAAAACCCATAGCCATTAAGCAGGTGAAGAGATGTCTTGTGTGAGAGCGATGCCTCAAACTTCATCCCCAGCCTCAGCCCACTCACACTGACGTGTAAAAAATGCTGAGCATTAGGATGCATCTTCTGTCCTGCTTGCCGGCTAGGTTTAGGCACTTAACTTTGGAAACATCAAAATGAGAGACATGCCTCCAGAGGAAGAAAGTGTGAAACTAGAGAAGGATTTTGATAAGAAAGGAATTGTTCTCTGGAGCTGCCCGTAGTCCATTGACTACTAAGGGAAACGATTGGTGACTTAGATCAAAACAAAATGAAACTCTCATAGGTACACAAGCCTTTTTTAAAAAGAAAGTCTATATGAAACATAATCTTTCTGAAGAGTAACATGATGATACTAGAGTCTAGTCATCAATTTTGTTCAGAGCTGACTGGAGAAAGGAGTGAGGAGTCCGGTACCTAAAGCTGTAACAGGGAGTCAGTTGGGAATGATGGGACAGAATCTCGCTGGTCAATGGAGGCAGGAGCTCGCTCAGAGAGGAGGACTGAGGATGGATGCAGAAGTCAAGAAACATGGTCAAGAAGTATCTCATATTTCCTATTTAATTGGCTTGAGTACAATTACTATCTACCTTCTTGCTCTCCATTTTCTCTCAGCTGTTTGAAAACTCTTTGATGCATGCCATATATTTTTACACTTCTTACTAACTGAACATGGGGGAAAAAAAAACAAACCACTATCTCCTTTCAACATGCTAGAACAAGATTTGTGTCTTTTGGACAATAATTCAACTTCAGCGTAATTTTCATGGCTGCATAACTTGTGAATACCTGGAGAGTAACAACTCGGTTACAGCACTGTTGAAAATCTGAGTCGGTAGGGCCAGATTGGGGGAAGCGAGAAATTTTTGGAAGCAAGAAGTGTGACAAGCTGGACAGGATCTATAGCTATTTCTGATTAAGGTACATACTTACATTTCTGTTTATAATGAATACTTACCACAGAATTTGCCTGAGAAGGACAGTACAAGAAGGAACTGAAAACAATGGAAAGTCCTCATTTTTCTGAATTTTCCTTTTGATGGTTTCTTCATTTTTATAAAACTGTCTTAAAATTCAAAAGTAAGATTTTGAACAGTAGGGGACTCCAGGCTTTTAATTGGGCTCTAAGATTAGAGTTAAATGAATAGATGTATACTGGCCAGGAGTTGTCAGTGGGACAAGTGGCAGGGAAACACAAGCAGAAGGTGACTTTTTGCAATCAGTGAGGGATTCAGTGAGAACTATGCAGAGAAAAAATCTCAACCACTTTTAGAGTGATAATTAATAGCTATACATCACTGTTACTTTTGAGGAAGTGAATAAATAATGTTTTGTTTTAAAGACACTATTTCTAAGTTGTTTTAATCCACCCACAAGTCCCTGGCCTGTAGCATTTCTTTAGGTGCCAAACACTTGTGGGCCACCGAGTTACAACAGACAGGGAAAAGCAATCAAGAGGTGTAAAATAACAGTAGTTACAGCAGGTTCAGGAAACCAGAGCTATTGTCTCAGGGGACTAAGAAAATCCCCTCAATGTCAAAAAGAGCTGTTATATCTGTAACACGGTGCAGAGTTAGACGGTAGGTAGGTATAATCTCTGCCCAGTCATTATCCTTAAACTGATCAGTTAAAAATCAGTGAAAGGAACCAATGCTAAATTAAACAAAGATTTTGCTCTGATTTTAATTGAGATTTCTTTTCTGCCTATAAACGCATCAGAACGACAGATTGTGCCTTGGGTATTGGCTGGTCTACGCTTTTCTGTGTACCTTGCTTTGAAAAGCACTTAATGGATTTACGTCAATCTATGAAGCAAACTGCATCCAGGGTAGGAGCTTGGATGCTAAACTGAAAGCAGGTGCTGTTAAAAACAGGGGTGATATAAAGCTCTGAAAAATATTTGTGCAATGGGAATCCTGACGGTCTGCTTCAATGCAGCATCTTCAATGTGGTATGGTGATTTGTGTCATAAAATGGTATGAGTCCCAGAAATGTTACTGCATACCTTCATGAGAATGGGGCTTTACCGTCTCCATCTGTCTCCCAAACAGTGTGAACGTGTTGCAGTATGTTTAAAGAGATTTCTGTTTTAATTTGGTTAATCAGTCTTCACTCTGAGCTCGACTTTCTGCATGGTCAGAAATCATATTTTCTGCTGGAATGCGAAAGCCCCGTCTGTTTTGTGGCGCAATCGTACATTGCAATATCACTTAAAAAAATAATTTCTCCTGTGTCACGTGTCAAACTAAACAGCTGAGTCATATCCTTATTATTAAAATGGCAAACAAACAAAATCTGAATGTATTTCATTTTCTGCCGAACCCTAGCCTGTTTTTATGTAAATTACTGTATACAGGGGTGATAGTCAAAGGCTTTCTATGCAGTATATCAATTAAATCTTGCCTTGTACTTCAGCCCTTTATTCAGTTCTGAGCTAGAAGTGATTTTATATAGTTTAAGGCCAGAGGAAACAGAATCTGCACTGAATTTGTGTATATTATTATATACTATTATAGTGCATGTATTGTGTTCCATATAATGATATATATTGTTATACTTATTAGAAATTAGATTACTATAATATAGTGTAGTCTGTTATTGTATGTTAGGCTGTTAGATTTTGTCCTGCTACCCTTCTACCGAGACCACCAGGTTTTGTTGCATATCCTGCTCCCGGGTCATCCTGCACACCAAGTCCTCTGCTACTGCCTGGCACCCACAGCAGGTGAGGAAAAGAACCTGAATGAGCAGCTGAGGACTTTTATTTATGGAAAAAGTGAATGTTTCCAACCAATTTGATCAGAGACCAAGAATCCAGAAGGGAAGGAGAATTCCTGTTTGTTACTAAACCTGGCAGTTTTCCTTCTGCGTTATGTGATGCACCCGAGAGGTTTCTCTCTACTGGTGTCCTGTCTCTAAGGGTGGCAGATTTCTTGTGGCTCACACGTATTTCTAGGGAAAATAGTTACGAGGACAGGAAAGAATGCATCTGCCTGGTATTGTATTTGGCTCAGAAAAACTTCTTGACCCTTCGAAGTGACTTATGCACATCTTCTTCAGGCATGTATTGAGCATGGTGGGAATAATCTAAGCAGTTCTGTGTCCCCAGAAATTGTGAAGAGGAAATCAAGGGAGAATTTATAGATTCACAGATTCTGAAACTGGAAAGTGCAACTATTCACTTCGAGCCCCAGCTCATGCAGGCAGTAGAATTTCTTCCCAAAACTGTACTAAATATAAGCTTTGGAAAGATATCAAATCTCACTTCAAGTGCTCCAGATGATCTGGAACTTATCATCTTCCTCCTAAGCTTTAATTACACTTACTGGTAGGAAGCTATGTTTGTTTTCAAGGTTGGTGCTTTTTAGCCCCTAAATTCAGTTTCCAGTCAGTAGTTCTGTGTCTTTACCACATTAAAAGCAGCAGCTCCTCTTTCCAGCTATCAGTTCTCCCTTTGGGTCTCCAGAGAGACAGGGCATCAGAGAAATCAGATGTTTCCTCAAACCAGTTCTCCAGTAAACAGGGTATTGTTATGAAGCCTCGTTTCATAAGGCGTGTTTTTTTTTTCTCTATTTGACTGCTTTCTCATGGCAGCTCTTGAATCTTGACCCTGTAGTCAGAAGAGCTATGTAGATTTGTGATAGTAATTTGGTCACATCAGATGGCATAAATAAAACTTCAATTTTCATTGCAAATACAGAACTGAAAGATAAGTTAAATGTCTCGGTGTTTCCTGTAAGTCTTTACAACTTCACTTAGCAACATAACTCTGTTTGACCTGCCTTTTGGAGTGAGGTGGGGCAGAATTAAAGGGAGTAATCATATTGTATTTCCAAATGCCTGTATGTTGCCCTTAATCATACTGATCACTCTCATTTCACTGATATCTTTAGCTTCCATTATTAGTCACCAAAATAAAAAAAATACTTGTCCATCATTCTTACTGTCATTTTTACGTTCATTTTGTTCTGACATAGGCATTCAACCTAAATAGCTTATTGCCCAGTTCTGCGTTTTTAATATCTGTGGCATTTGGGGTATGTGGGCAGCTCGCAGGATGCTCTTCAACAGTTCCCAGCTTTCAATAACATTTCTGACTGCAGACTCACATTCCCAGACAGGTATGCCAAAAACAACGCATGTTTCAAAAAGATGACCCTTAATAAATAAGTGCTGAATGCATTCCTGATACAAAATTGCAGAAAACATATCAAGATCAGTGTGTACCTAGGCATCAACTAGTTTTCAAGTTGAGCCTATGCTGTCCAGATAGTTTCACTACTGACTTGTTCTACACTGAGCTCAGGCTTTTCTTTAAGCAATTACAACCAAGCCTGTTTCAGCAGCATTATAGTTTCATTCCGGTTGCATGTTACGATGTTTAGCAGATATCCCAAAGATTAAGTCAGTGCCATTATACATTTTTTTTCTTCCTGTGTAATAAGAGCAGAAGCTTAAGGAACATTTTGTGTTCTTGCACAGATGAAGTGGTCTGGAATACATGCATGCTTATACTCTATCCTTTGCCTGAAGAAAGCTCTAACTTCTGTTATCTGAGGGTCTGAATCTTCTTTTGTGAACATTGTCCTTGAAGTAAAGTACCATCTTCCTGTCTCCTCTCTTCCCGCTAGACAGTGCTTAAAAGGTCTTCTCTGTGCTTTGTTGTGGGTACCATTACATACTGTGCAAGATCCCGCCAGTGAGCTTCTCGTTGGGATCCTCTAACCTGATGTTTGCCCCATCTCTCCCATGTGGAGATGGGACCATGTATAAGGCATAAAAGAATGGATAAAGTAAAAATAATGGGATGGGAAAGTGAAAGCTAAACCAAGGGGAATAAAGAAAACTAAATTAAATTCAATGACTTAAAAAAGAATCATGAATAGCAGCGGAAAGATACTATCTGTGGTTGCAGCATCTATGAAAAATGTAGGCAATTTTGTCTATTGTTTTGTTTAAATTTTGTTTAAGTTTTCAGGAACAGTAGCATTTAAATCAATTATAGCATCAATATTTGTAATTCCTTTGGTTATGATACATGAATCTCAAAGTTTGAGAATCCAATGCTTGTTTATATTTTTTATTTTTATGTTTTTCATTATAAGTGTGATGGAAGCATTTCATAGGAGGGCATATGCAACAACTGGTAAACTCCACATAAAAATTACACATTGCCACTAATATATCAGGTGATGCATGTTCTTCATTTCAAAGAGAAATTATGATCAATTAGTACAGCATGCTCATACTTTTGATGGAATATTAATAGCTTTCATTTCATTGAGATTGGCAGACCATCTAGGGTCCAATTTTCAATTTGAATTTTTGCTCACTGATATTAAAAAAAAACTATTTTAAATGTCACAATACCAGCAAAGATGTTATGAGAATGTCAGCATGACAACATCCCATTTTCATGCATGTTGGTTGAGAAATAACTGACCCTAACTGTAAAATTTCCAAATTAAAATAAAGCAACCAATACAAAAACACACACAGCAGTTGCCATATTTTCTTGGGCGAGGCAAGTGGTATGGGGGGAGGGTTAGAACAGCAGGAATGGTGAAAAGTCAGGAGTAAGCACAGCTGGCAGGAAAGATCAAATGCACAACAGAAAATATCAGATGACTCAGAGAAAAAGGCACTAAATGGCATTTTTATTTCTTTTTATATCAATATTAAATAGAATGGTATCAGTTTCACTCTAAACTGAATTCTGTAGTGAAGTCACAGAGTACTTAATTAGAAATAAGTTGACCATTTAGTCATTAACAAAGCTTTCAGGGTGACCAGTCAGTCCTGTGTACAAATACTTTATAGTTGGTGCAACTTCAGAAATAAATCCAAATTTTATTCACCACAATGCTGGTACCTATTTTTTTTTTTCCAGCAATTTGTTTCATAATGTGTTAACCATGCAAAAGTTAACAATTTTTCCTCTTGTAGTTAACATTTTAAACAGTATTACTAGAAGACTTGGGTAAGGGACTGCTAATCATTGTCCAAGAGTAGAAAACCATAAAAGCTCTGCCAAAAATATTTCCTGAAGAGCAGCATTAGCCTTGTAGGCACACATTCATATACAGACCTGCACGCACTCACACACCCAAATGCTTTGGCTCCTGCAAAACACAAAGTCACACAAACTAGTCTGGGTTCTTCCCAGTATTTTATGCTCCAGGACAAAAATGTGGAGAGCCTGCAAACTCAGCCATTACGAATGCATCAATTTTTCTGACTTAACTCATCATCAACTGTCCACTCCAGAATACTTCTATCGATAGTCTGGGTGTACCTACATGAGATTAAGTACGTACGATCATGCACTTAAATATCATCACTGTAATTATCTCAGCGGAGTAACGACAGAAAAATAATTTTAAAAAATATTCACCAAGTTCATGGCCAAAATTTGTCCCAGGAAAAAATAATGGTGGATCTGATATGGGAGCAGTTGTATGAGGATGGTAGGAAATCCACGTAAGAAATTTGGCAGATTTAGCCATTGAGAAAGGCTGGATCGTTTCTTCTGGAGTGGTGAAAAGTTTGCAAGTTGGAAGGCAGAACGTGGGGCTCTCAGAGCCATTGGGGTTTAGCACCCAATTGTAGCCACCATCCTGCAGGAAAGATTGAAATTTAAGCTGTTCCCCTTCTGTCCTGTTCAAACTAGACAGGACTATAACTGAATGCAAGATCTGAGAGAGCAAAGGAAAAATTACACCAAAGGTGCTGATCCTGTGCTACAGGAAGAATTTTGGGTTTAGAGTCCGTGTTCCCAGGGCAGTTTCTGTGCTTTTTCTGACACTTAAGTAGAAGCTCTATATGCAATTCACTTAGTGAGGAATAGGGCGTGTGGCTTTCTTCTCACTTTCATAATTTGGAGATCTATGATTTTGATGATCCACAACAAAAGATCTTACGATGCAAGCTGGCAGTTTTATAACATCTGTCTTATGGTAAGATTTGTTTATTTAATTCTAACCACCAAAAGAGTAGAGAAAAAAAAATCCCCCAACCCTAATGCTAATGAAATCTGCTTGCCTCTGGGATGTCACATAATTACAGGGTATTCAGAGGCTCTCTCATCGGGGAGAACAGGGGGTGGCAGGCCAGTAGCCAGTTGTCCAGAGTATTTATTCGCAAAGGCTGTTCAATACTTGGGCACAGGGTAGAGCATTCTCTGGTCATTGCTTGGTCTAAGTCAAACTCTAGGAGCAGGAACTTTTGACAAAGGTTATTGGAAATGAAATATTTGTTTACTAAGTCATTAGTTTGTAATTCTGGATGCTAGAGGCTATACAATGGAACAAGAAGTAGATCAGAAGTTCTGTGCACCAGAGGTGGAAGGTGGGTGTTGGCAAGAGAAGTCTGCTGGCCTCTACTTGGGTCTTTTCAGGACACCTGCAAAGAATCAACTCTTACCATTACTCACCATTGCCAAATTGCTTGAGAAACTCTTCTAGGCAACTGCAGACAGGGGAGACGATAGATATAAATGTTTAAAGCAAAGCTGGAGAAGAAATGCTCTCAGTGTCAAAGGAGAGTGTTGGAACAAGCTTTCCCTGCAATGGGCGGATGAAAGGCAAGGCAGGGTATGCCCATACTTGCCAGAGGAAAGGAAAGGAGAACATAGCATGATATAGTTGCTAGAGATTCCTGGTTGAAAACAAGCCTGCAACAATTTAGCTAGTGTGATTCAGGAATGAATTTAGGTAGATAATCAAGGAAATTTCAATTTCTTACCAACAGAAACAGAGCTTAATAATGTTGCTATTTCCTTGATTTAGGAGAACAAGAGATGAATCTCTCTTATGTGTTAGCGTGGCTTGCTTTATCAGTCTCCTGGGACTGCTTCAGCTGGAAATCCTTCTCCTCCTGGGAATGGACTACAGGCTCTTTTGAGAAGTTCACTGATAATCTCTGTTGTGTTTTCATATATATTTATTCTTACCCATATCGTCCATAGCGGTCTTTTGCTTTTTAAAAGAAAAAGAGAAGACTTGAAAGGCTTCTCAAACTAGGGTCTGACTGCATTTTTTGAACATTCTGACTTCTTTTGTTAAGCCTGGGGAAAATAGTAAGAAAATTATTCAATTCCAAGCAGTGTAATGCAGTTTAAAGCTACCTGGTGGTCATGTAGTTTGTGGACAATGATTGGAACTGGTCAAGAAGGCGAATAACTAAATTACATCATACCAACATTTTTGTTGCAGTTGATCAGAATGGAGTTCCACTGAGTACAAATTCCTCTGGTAACAGTGTAAACAGAGTGAGACCTTGGGATTATGTCTTATGACTTGCTTTCTTTTGTGTTGGATTTCTACCGTGGGCTGTGTATAGCAGGAAAGGATTTCCAGGTTTATGTGTATGAATAAGGGATAAAGGTGACTACATTGTATTCATAGACAGATGTCATAGCACTGATAAACAACCCAGAGTCAGGGATATATTACAATATTTTTTTTCATGCTTTGAAGAGCACTCGTTGTGCTCCGAGAAGCAGTCAACATTACAAAGAACAGCTCTGCAGATGGAGACAAGATCCCCTGAAAGGTTTTAGATATTTTTGGGCTGAGATGTTTCAGTGGAGAGTAACTAGTTGAATTAAAATCAGAGAAGCAATTTATTTTCTTCAAGGTTAAGTTAGAAAAGATGGAGCCTGATATTGCCATAAAGCATTGAAGTTAATAAAAAGCACTTGTCTTGTCTCATTACTTTAATAGGGTTTGCTTAGGTATATTCTCCTTCTGTAAAATTGCTAGTTAAATTTATACATTGAAAGGCCATAAATACAAATTAGTGAACAACTGAACAGTCTATTTTCCAGTTAAAAAACATGATTTGGAGATTATGTCCGCAGGATATTTCTGAGAGTGCTGCTCATGACATTTCATTTTCATGAAGTTCATGTGACTGGGATGAGGAACAGGCTCCTATTTCCTCCCTTCCCGAAAAGGTCCCTGCAAATAAATAGGGTACTTAATAGGAAAGAAAGTATAAACCCCTCCCCACACACACTTACCCCCACTCTCTGATAGTCTGTGTGGTTATTTTATAAAAAGAATTAGATCTTGAACTGGCAGAGCCAGACAGTGACATACTCATGCACTGGCTCAAGTTGTAGGACTACACTTACCAAAGGATGTAGGAAACATCTAGATGATGATGGGCCAATACAGACTTGTCCAAATTATACAAATGTCCCAAATAAATGAATAATGTAAAAATATTATTTTTCTTCATGTACATGGATGTTTATGGTAATCGATATTTTAAAACTGTGTATCAGCAACAGGTTATTAGCGAATCAAATAAGAGGTAAAGATTGTCTTTTTAGCTAAATTCTAACATTGATTAAATACTGAATGTTTACTCTGAATAATTTCATTATTGGTTTGGTGTGATAAATACACATTGCAGCATTTTAATTTTCAGACACTTAGTGATTGCTTTACCATTTTTCTCTCTGATTTTCCGTTGTTAGTTCGTACAAGCCAGGAAAAGATGGAGTTTATGCGAAAGCTTGCCTAACTTCAAATTAGGTCTTTATCTTCTTTTTAAATTTCTTTTTTAAATTTTAAATGAAGCATTCTGCTATAGTATAGTAAGGGGGAAAATAATAAGAAATGTGTTCTTCACCTATTTCCTTAGTGAAATGAGGCTAATGCTGCTGTGGCGTCTATGTATCAGAACATTTGAAATAAAAAATTTCAAACAAATTGGAGGAGTACAGGCTTTAAAGATGTTGTCTACTAGCTATGTGAAAAAGGGTTTCTTGGTCGAGAGGAGCCTCAAAATAGTATCTTCATCAAGGAGAAGCAAAAATGTAACTTTTTGAGATAAACACTCCAGTTTGTGCATCTTAGCTTTCCCAAACAACATCAAGTAGCAGCAGTAAATCCATCATCCAGTCTTATGGGCCAAATAGTGAAGGCACTTGAGTCACGCTTGCAGTACAGAAGTGAGCTGGGCAGGACATGGGCTGATGGCCTGGGAGGGATCTGAAGCCATGCAGGGCAGTGTGTTGGGGAAGGGAGGTTGAGGCCAAGGATGTGGGAGTACTCCCTCGGGGCTTTTGTGGTGAAGTTTCAGGTGGAAGTCAGCAAGGCTGGACTTAGTTCAGCAAAGCTCCTTGGGGAGCAAACGAAAGCAAGTTTTATTTTTCTTCTGCTGGAGGGAATAATGAAGATTGCTTTTAATTATCTCAAGGCAAGAGTGACGGTGAGCAGCAAATGCAATTTTGTACTAGAAGTACTACATTATTATTTTTTTTAACTTTCCAATTATTAGAATCTGATGGTTGAGAAGAAATTTTGGCAGTAAAATATTCCACCACTAGGGAAGAATCTTGGTCATTTATTTCTTTACTCTGAGATGAAACATATTTGGAAAAAATTAGCACTATCAAGTTCCTTAAAAGTCTTACGATGATGACCTCTTCAAGAGAGAGAACTTTTCAGCGATGCTTAATGCATACATGGGGGCATTAAAACCATTTTGTTTTACTGATTTTGGATGGACACAGGTCTGTTGAGGAAAGGCTGTTATTAGCCTCTGAGCCTCACAGACCACTTAACTGCCTGCAGGCATACCAATTAAGTGGAATTATCATCCCAATTAACCATTGTCCCTTGCCAGTCAAAACTCATTTGGTTTAATTCAGCTCCCTAGGAAACGTCCCAATTAACCAGATTTCCCAATTATCTGCGTCCTGATTAAGTGAAGTGTACTAGTACAGCCTGCATTAACAAAGGAGCATTTTTGTGTTGTTGCTTAAATGATTTCCCAAAATTTTAGTTTATGGGTAATGTTCTCAGAAAATGAACGCTCCGGTTTGGGGTTTTGTTCTAGTAGTTACCGACATCAGTAATTTCCGCAGGACTTGCCAGGAAAGTGTTATTTCTAAACAAAGGCAACAGAGGTGTTTGTATGTCCTGTTTTAAGCTGAAGATTCCATTCAGGTGTGAGGTAGCCATGAGGTTAGTGCTTTGGGTGGTGAAAACTGCCCTTGCTTCTAGATCACAAAAGATCTTTGCAGACCCATATGAGCTGAGATACGGGGCCAGATTTTTTAATATGTCTGGGTCTGTGACATGTGAATAAACATGAAGCTGAGTTGCCTCTCTTGGTAATGTGTGACCTTGATACTTCACATCACATAAGTGAAACAGGACAGTAAAAGTCATTAAGAAGTTCCACCTAAACATGAGGAGGAAATTCTTCACTTTGAGGGTGGCAGAGCCCTGGAAGAGGCTGCCCAGGGAGGTGGTGGAGTCTCCTTCTCTGGAGACATTCAGACCCCGCCTGGACACGTTCCTGTGCAACCTGCTCTGGGTGGACCTGCTCTGGCAGGGGGTTGGACTAGATGATCTCCAGAGGTCCCTTCCAACCCCATGTGATTCTGTGATTCTGGGAGGGGAAACTTGAAGAAATTAAGAGCCTCATTCATCTGATTAGATTGTATTATGATTAGAGTGTATTGCCTCTGTAATGTTATGTAGCCAAGTCTACTAATTATGATGCTATAATGATTTTCATCCAAGAATCTCAAATCTTGGCTACACAGGAACGTTTAGGGAAGGAGGTAGAGGTGAATCAATTACAGGTATAGAGCGAAGTTCCTCTATGGATTTCTTCTAAATCAGGAATAAAGGAGCTGAATACAATTCTGCACCCAGATATTTTCTGTGCCTTGTCATGAAATCTTAATTGATTCGCCTGACCTTTCCTGCACTTCCTTGTCAAAAAACCCCAAAACCCTTTCTGAAGCCTTGTATGAGCACAGTTACCCTCACTGACTTGCTCAACATGGGCTTAAAATCAAGCAAATTAGGTCTTCAGTTCTGAAAAGGTGATTACAGGCTGGGGGGAATTCATCACTGTCCCTGTTTCAGCAGAGCTATGACCTAAAACAGCCAGCACGTGATATATACACACAAGACGGAGCTTTTAAGCGTTACGGAGGTTTTCATAGTGACTATTTGTAATCCCATACGTTACTCATTTGTCATTCACAAAAAAGCAGGTTTCCAAATTAGTCTCAGGACCTAGCACATAAACCCACAACCACTTTCATTCTCAGGTATGCATGATGGGCACCAGGAGGCCTCAGCTGGTGGAAAGAAGGTCTCCTGGATGCCTGAGGGAGCTCTGCTACTTTCGGCAACTCTAACTCTTCCACTTGTTGAAGGAATCTATTTTTTTAGCATCTACTTTTAGGGCAATCTGACCATGACCATGGGTCAAGTCAGCACGGGGAGCCTCATATACAAGAATTAGGCCCTGCACTAACCCAGGAAAAGGCAATCTATCAATCCTAAAATATTAGAAGTATAACATACAGCAAAGGGACATTATTGTGCAAAAATGATAACAAAAACAATCAGGAAGTAAGCAGGCTCACAAAAAAAGATAAAAAGCCTGTTTTGTCTTTTCTGGGTGGCTTAGGTATATCTATTTATGTTTTAATCAGATAAAAGCAGTAGTGAAAGAGAAAAGAAAATGTCAGTAGCTTGATTGCTTTCACAGTTTTTACTGTGGGAGATATTAAAAACATTAACAATAGATGGTATCATAAGAGGTGTCTGATAACTTATAATTCTCTCCAGCCAGCTGGGAATGAAAAAGCTTGAAAATGTTTCCCAAGTGAAAAATTTCTCTGTCACAATGAAATTTTCATTTTCTGTCTTTTATGCTGTGACTTTTCTGTCAGACTCTCTTGGGATGTATGGAGTAAGGCAATATTAAAAAAAAATAATAATTCTCTAGAGTACTCCTTCAGCACTGTCACATAATTTGAAAACAAGCTGATCTGCACTCTCATCATTCTCTCCAAGCTGAGATGAAATATTTTCATTCATATGTGTTCTTGAGGTTTCTCAGCTCTCAAAATTTGTTTAATTTTTTAAGTTACTCAAACCCTAGATAACATGCAAAATCCAAATTGGAAATCAGCACACTTTGATTAAAGATTATGGATTGTACGTATATCATCCTCAGAAGTGAGGGATCAATGTTCAACTGTTATCTACCCTTTTATTTTTTGAAGATTTATGAAACAAAATAGGATTTACTTAATTTTTTGTTTACTAGGTGCATTGTATAATTATATTGATGACAATGATTGAAGGTATGAATGCAAAAAAAAAAAATCACCAAAGCCAGAATTTCAGGAATTAACCTGCCAGGTACCCATATCCTTATGGACACAGTATCTGCATGCAAACTGCAAGGCAATTTAAAACAGAAATATTTCTTTTAGCTATATGCATGGAATTTATCATGGAAAATAAAAAAACAAAAAACAAACCACTTTAACTTTTTTGATTATGAGGGGTTTTTTTGTGTCCAGGGCCACTGCAAATTTGATTATTGTTCGTATGGGAAAAGTGTAGAAATGTGGTGTTTTGCAATTTTTTCTTTTCACTGCTATGTTGGTTGTTAGAGCACATCAGTGTTCAAAAGTCCTGGGTCTTCCGAGCTTTCCAGCTGCCAAGTTCTGTACTAATTACAAAAACTCAAGGGAAATAGCAGAAAAGCCTTTGAAGGATAAAGCATAATGGTTGAAATGGAAACTTCTGAAGGTATGACAGAGGAGTACCAGCGGTCTAGAAGGAAAGCCTCATAGAAACCTGCAGTTTTTCCTGATTTGAATTACTTTCAATTTTTTCCTTTGAGTAATACCATCAATAAGAAAGCATTCAGCATGAAAACTAACTTATTAATTAATAACTTTGTGGGATTTAGAGATGGAAGAGAGTAATGCAGGTAATCTGTATCCCCCTGTCAATGCTGATTTGTTCTTGTGAAAACAATCTGCATGCCTTGTGAAATAAAAATAGCATACAGAAAAATCGGAATTATAGACATTAAATTTGTTTTTTTGTTTTTGGCTGTAGCTTGTGAAAATGTTGTTGCATTTAAGTGACAAAAGAAATTCAAGTTTAAAAATATTGCTATGTTGTTACAAGCAGTATTCTTTTGAATTTTCATCAGCATTTTGAAGGCAATTGGCCAGTCCATATTTCGCCAAAGAGTTATTAATGACAATTCCAAATTGTAGCAGTTGAATGTGGTCTTAGCCCATTTTTAATCTGTTGACACCATTTGCCTCTGCATGTTCCTGTGAAAACAAGTTCTAGAAATTCCCTACCTGTTCTGTAGAGATGAACCTACTGGAGAGAGACCATCAAAAGGTCATGATGATGATTAAAGGACTGGAGCATCTCTCCAGTAGTTGTTGACAGAGCTGGGACTGTTCAGCCTGGAGAAGAGATGGCTCAGGATCAGTGCATATAAATACCTGAAGGGAAGGTGCAAAGAGGACAGAGCCAGGCTCTTTTCAGGGGTGCCACGTGACAGGACCAGAGGAAATGGGCACAGACTGAAACACTGGAGCTTCCCTCTGAGCTTAAAGAAACACTATTTCACTGTGAGGGAGACTGAGCACTGGCACAGTTTGCTTGGAGAGGTTGTGGAGTCTCCATCTTTGGAGATATTCAAAAGCCGTCTGGACACGGTCCTGGGCAACCATGTCTAGTTGGCTCTGCTTGAGCAGCGGTGTTGGACCAGATGACTTACAGAGGTCTCTTCCATCCTCAACCATTCTGTGATTCTGTAAACATTCACCTCTCTAAATAGAAGAGTCCAGGTGTGTGAAGTCATACCTCATAAGATAGCTGCTCCGTCCCCTGGTTCATTTTAGTTACCTTTCTTTGTGCCATCTCTCCATTACAGCTCTTCCATTATATAGTTATCCATCCTCCATGTAACTCCATTACCTCCATCCTGATATGGGCAGACCAGAATCTCAATTGGTACACAGGATTTTACATAAGTAGTAAAATGAACTGTCTTGTTCTCAGTACCCTTTTTGATGTTTCCTGAAGCTTTTCAACTGTCACTTTGTATTGAGCTATTTGGGATATTAGGGTTGATGTTTTCACTCCTATGGAGCACTTAATCTGGAGCACTTTAACCTCATTGACCACAGAATTCACCACGAAGTGTTTTGAGAAAATTCTGTTCATTGTAGCAAGGATCTCATTGACTTTGATTGCAGTTCTGATTGCTGCATGACATTAGGTCAAGTTTGGAAACTGAATCTGCTAAGAACACAAGTTGGCAAAGCTGACTTGCCCAGTCTAACTGATTCCTCTCTCCCATGTTCTCCTGTCTCATTCACTGTATAGTTTCTAACTTTTGTAGTTAATACAACAACTCTTCTACAAGCAATGTTTTTCAGTACACAATGTACTTTGAGCACTATGAAATCCATTCAGTGACTGACAAGGGCTCTTGTTGAAAAGCCCTTTCTTCCACCCTATCTATGGACATTCTAAAATTATTTATAAATTAAAATTATTTATAAAAGCATATATTGTCAGAGTATTGCAGGAAATCAAACGTAATGCATAGGAATATAGGCCAATACTTTTCCTGTCTTTCAATTGTACCTAAAATCGCATGTAGAAATTAAATCAAACTGCTAGTTAATTAATACATAGCTTTTGTCTGCCGATCTTCCAGAATGAATTAGGAGCCTATTTTTACTTTTGTGATTAAATATTTTACTTCTCTAAATATATATTAATATTTGTGTTAGCAAATTTAGAGTCCTGTAAAATTCTTGTATCTACCATTTAAGACTATAGTGAACATGCGGAAGTCACTCCATACTTTTTTATTTATGATGTTGCCAAAACCTTGCTGGCAGCTGTGAAATCCCTTGGGGACAACTGAATCCAGTAATTGTTAGAATGAACTGTGGGATTATGCAGTTCTTTGTGTCAGTAACTGTTCTCCACTCTTTATTTTCTTAAATAAATTCTTAAGTAAATTTTAAATCATTGAACATAATCATAGTTATTAAACTATTTAGAGAAAATGAAAGGAAATCTAACTTCTCTTTTCTCAGTTTAGTATGATTAATATTCACTCATGCTTGTATGCTCTAAACCTGCCATCTTTGGAGACCTTCAGCCCCAGCTGCTTGTAGGAAGCTTTGAGTGTTGTATAGTAGTACAGAAATACAGATAGGTATTTCATTATTCTACTTGCTTTGTTTCAGGCTTAGGGAAATTGAAAATATTCCCTGTATGAAGAGAAAAGGAAGTTCTAACAGGATTATTAAGTCTGGAGCGTTGGTAGGATGCTCCTTCCACTCAGGGCTTATTGTTGGATATATAAAAATTCCTGAAAGCGTAAGCCAGAGTACAGGAATTCGCTTGTCAAAGGAATTGTTTATAAACTCTATCTGACAAGGATAAGAATTAACTTTTAGCTACTTAAATGTTGCTACTTAAATACTGAGGTTAAAATGCATATCCAGAGAGTAGTCCTCAGCTTAGGGGATATTAAATTCTGACCTGCAGGTTGTATTAGTGCAACAGAAAGAGTAGGATGTGTCTAATCTTCTCCATACTGTTCTGCCCATATCCTCGTGTATGGGTTGATGATTCACATGAGCTTCTGGCAAATGACAAGATGTGGTTCTGTGGAACTCCATCAAGCAAAGCTGATCGTAGACTCTCAGAACAGAAGCTCCAACAGGGAAGCTGCCACATCAGCTGTGGTGTTTTATCTTGCTGCTTTTTGAAGTTTAAAGAGAGCAACACTGAAGGTGCGTTTCATGAGACACCTGATGCTGTAAGTGTGTACTGGGCATGTGTTGATATATACTAGACCCCGCCTCTCGAGGCACTGCAATGAAGATAGACCTGGTGCTCAAAAATCAAGCTGAAGAGCTCGTACCTTTTAAGCCTGCATCGGCTGAGAGTGGTTGCCAGAAGAAAAATCTATGCTCTGGTGAACTTTGGGAAAAAAGTATAGGGAACCTATGAAGTTTTTTTGCCTTCAAGATCAGATAAATCTGAGCTGGAAAAAGTTCAGGATTGTAGTTACAACTTTTGAGCTAACTCTGCCTTTCTCTCAATTTTGGTGTCTATGGGTTTCAGTATTTAAGAATACAAGAAAAAGAAAAAGGCAGACTTGGTCTTACATATAGAAAACTCTTGGTTTATCATCTACAATTTATAAAGAGAAGGCAGACCTTGTAATATCCAAGTGTAGTTAACAACCCTACTCTTAAATTTTCCAGTTTTGCAAAGAAACTTTTGATCAATATTTTAATTTCACTTGGGCAGGATGGGGAAGAGATCTCAGCAGATGGTTGTCATAAACTCCATACCTCATTTTGGAATTAGGGTACAAAGCTATCCAGCTTGGCACTAACTACACAGCATAATTTTCCTGCGTGTTCGTGCCAAAAGAAATCTGGCATGGAGAATATATTTTCTAATTATTTTCAGATTTTATTAACCAACATCAAACCTGCTTAACCTGTGGTTGCTCTATCCATAACTCTGTATGTTTCATAGTTTTATAAGAAAAAAAAATAATCAGTTATCATACAGCAGTGACCTAAATCACTAATTGTTAGCATTATTGGGTAACTTAATTAGAATGATCAGTAAGTTTTCTTGCTACTGCTATTGCCTGGTGGTGAGTCTGAGTTAAATGGTTGTGCTTAAATTACAAGTGTTTAAATTCTTTTTTTGAGAAGAGAGTTTAGCAGGCATACTAATACTTGTAAGGAGAAAGTTGTCATTGTTAAGATTATTTAATAAAACTCTTCGTATTTTTGTAACACTTTTGTTTTAATGGGGAAACAATTCCTCATCCTAACTCTGAAATCAATAAAAAAACAAACCACTATGCAAGTGGAGGCCACTCCCAATAGCGCAGTCAGAAAGCATATTGGCCACGGGAGAAGTTTCTGAAAATCCATGCCTGCTTGTGTAATTAGTCCATTCCAAAGCTGACAACACCTTGTGTTCAGAAGTGCCTCTGAAGCAAGGATAAAAATTACCTCTGAAAGAGATTAAGTAGATGTAGAAAAGGATTGAGCACCAACAAAAGCTGGGAGCTTCTTGCTTACTCTGTCTTATCTGGAAACAAAGGATTTTCACATGAGACAAACAGTATGCATAACATTTCAATATCAAAGGCATGATAAAAATAATGAATAGAACCTCATCAGAGAAATTGGAATGTCTGTGCTTTAGACCTTAAAAACAAAGACCATTGACAAGCTCTTCTACAATGTAATAGTAACAAAACAGGTGGAGTTGATTCCTCTGAATGTCCTAGCACCAAACTCCTGTCTTCTTTTCCACACTTCATTAAAGACAGTTAATGAGCTGCAAAGATGAACACTTTCCTTCTCTGCATACTGGGACCCAGGCATCCAGAGGCAAGAGCTGTGTGGCAGCACTCCCACCACCACCAACCCCCCTCTCACAGAGGAGGAGGAGAAACACAGAGTTGTGGTCCCACCACCAGCAGATACCCATTCTGCTGTTAGAAACACTTGCTCCTCCTAGGTTTTGGTGCTTAATAGTGTATATCCTCAGCTTATTTGGCCTCTGACTGGAGTTCTTAATACAGGGAGTTGATGGCTTCATAGAAGAGAGACTAATAATGCTATCGAACTTGAATTTGTTTCATCATTTATTATATCATACAGAGTCATAACTGGAATTGTAGGATATGCCATTAAAAGGAGCACTCTGCTTTGAATTTGTCTCTTGAACTCAGCTTTGTAACTCAGTCACTCATCTCTCTTTGGAATCGTTTGAAATATCCGATGTAACAAATTTGGATCCAGATGTCTCAAAACTTTTTTCCCGATTGTTTGTTCCTTTAAAAAATGGCTAACACATAACTTGGTTTAAAAAGAAAACACAAAACTGTAGAAAAGAGGATGGGCATTTCTATGACAAATTTTATTTCATGTCTGCACCGAGATGCTAGATACACTCTTTTTCCTATTCTTGAGAAAGAAAGTTTGTTATGTTCACCTTCGTGATACACGTGACCGATGTGCGATGTGTGAGTCAGGCCACAGCCTCCCAGAACTCAGCAATATGAGAACTGGAAGAGTTTCCCTGTAAAGCTTGCGTCTGGGAACACAGGTTGGCGTGAAGACCTACTAATGGGATAATGGAAACCGGGGAGTAAAAGTCCAAGAGAGCAAGCACTGCTTGCCGTTTTCTGTTGGACCCAGATGAAACTTTATGTGCTTTGTAAACTGATATTTTAACTGATATGATTGAATGAATAAGAGGAAAAGTGAGTCCTTTATGATTCTTGTCTTTTTATTCAGGGCCAGGGGAAATTAATTTATAAATAATGTACCTGCCCTTTACACTGTTATCCACATTTATGAAAGCTCCACTGGCTGTTCTGCAATTATGCTAATGTTATCTTTGACCCAATGTTCAACACAGGAAGTCTGATACTAAACTGTTTCTGCAAGTAGATTCCTGTTTCCAGCCTTTTAGTATTTACTATTATAAGTATGCTAAAACAGGAAAAGAAAGTAAGGCTACAATGATAATTAGTAGAAATAAGTAATGTATTTTGCATAGTGATTTCTACATATGTTTCAGCTTCTCCTTGTATATGTACATGTGTGTATGTATTTGTACATATTTTTCCACTTTTTTCAACATAGTTTATGTTTTCCTCTGGGAATGGACAAGACAGACACTTTGGATGCGGGACAGACCCACAGGGCTTCTGTATCATATGAGGAGCAAGTTTTTTACATATTAAGGGGGTGCTAATTGTTGTTTTAGCTCTTTTAGTCCTGTTGACTAAATATGTCCTTCATAAAGAAAAATCAGCTCCTCATGAACTTGTAGGTGAGTTCCCAGATGCCCATGAACTTGCAGTCAAGCATTGGGGAAGGGTAAGAATTCAGAATTCCTGCTTTTGATTCATTGGATAACCTTATGGAAGATAAGTAACATTGATGCAACTTGATACCTAATTAGGAAAATGAGCATAATCATACTTAATTACCGTGCCTATTTCATAGGGGAGTATGAAGATAAATTAGGTAGAAGAGCTTGAAATATAAAAAGCTTTGTAAGTGGATAATATCATCCGCTTGTTCAGTATGTTGACCTCAACTGATAATGAAGAAGCTGCAACAAATAAAAAGTATGAGAAAGGTTTGTGTTAAGTAATGATTTTTCTACCATAATGGGCCTTAACATATCTACATCAAATTGTGAGAAAAGAATCTGTGGCAACAACTCAGAAAATGGCATCAAAAGAGAAAAAAAGGCAAAAACCTGAAAATTACATGAAATTCCTTTCTTAGTAATGATTTACAATTCTACTGGCAGTGTGACATAAATAGTTTTCAACAGCAAGGACAAGGATGACTGTTGACCATAATAGTTGTATCTGAGATGCTAAAATAAGCAGTGCCTCTTGAAATGTTGCATCATTTAGCAATATTCTGCAATATATTTACAGATATGTAGATTATTATAACCTTCTGTTGCTGAAGTGCAGCGAAGGTTGAAGGTTCGTTGTTGGGAAACCATGGGCATGAACAGCATCAAACAAGCACAGCAAGTGATGATGATGATGATGATGATGATGATGATGATGATGATGATGATGATGATACAAGTGACCCAGTTAGGCAGGGTAAAGAAAGAAGGGTGGTAACTATCAGAAACAAGAGACAGATGGCTATACCAAACATAACAGACTTCTGGAAATGTCTGTAGCCCAAGGGTATAGACGCAGCTACAAGTTGACTGTTGGTAGGTCATTCATCCAGCCTGCTGGGGAGATGGAGGTGGGGGGGAAAGGCTGTTCTTTAGTAAAGAGGGAAAAAAAGTACTGGGCAGAAACTGAATGTATTGTTATGGTGCCCACTGTTTTCCCAGGAGACAAAAATGTGTGAATCTTGTGTAGAAGAAAAAAAGCAAGCCTTAGGAAAATGAGCCTTTAGAGAGATTTTTAACTTATGACTACCCTTTTGTACCCTTATTCTGTTACATTCCCTTTCACTTGCCCTTTCTTAGAAGCAAGATCACCGGTCCCTGCTAAAATAGCTGGATGCCCTGTTTCTAGCCTGTAGTCCTGTGGTGTGGTGCCCCCATCCTACATCTCAGTTAGTAGTGCTCTTCTGTTGCCGTTGTAGATGCCATGAGGTGGAAAAGATGTTTAATTCTTTCCTTAGCAAACTCCTCCTAATTTTCAACTGAGAAAAATCATGTCTCCTTGGAAAAAGAAGTGAGGAGGATGATGATGGCAAGACTGGACTAACGTGTGGAACTGGAATAACAACAGTGAAAGCTGAATGAGGTTTAAAATGATGACAGAGTATAAATAAACCAGAAGGAAGAGATAGGATTGAGGAAGGAGAAACAAATAGTGATGGCAGGGTGAGCGGTGACTGGGGAAAGAATGGGAAATTCTCCCCGCACAGCAGGTTTCACCCGTTGGCTTGCAAAACCAATGGCCAGACTTGGGGCAGACCGAGAGGATGGCAGTGGCAGCGAGCAGCAGCTGGGGAGGATGCAGATATTCTAGCAGGTGGTGCTGCTGGAGTGACACCCTGACAAAGCCTGCGTCTCACTAATGTGCCCCGTGGCACCACGTGTTGCCTGTGGAGCCTCTGTCTGCCCAAGTGTGTCTTTGCTGCGGTCAGGACTTGTTTGACAGTTCTTGATTTTGCGGTGACTTTGTTCCTTATGTCTTGTTTATTTGCTCGTGATGTTTTGTACGCCATCTGTTTCTTCCCTCTCTGCTTTTTCTCTGTTCATAAGATCATAATTCGTGTTCAGCGTAAATATGTGTGTATACTCTTTGTCTAGTTTTTTAAATAGCTTGGCTTTTTGATTAGCACAGCCTTAAGTGTCTGCCCTTACTTTGACCTTCAGACAAATGGCCAGATTTCACTTTTGTTTTCACTTATTGTAAATCCTAAATAACTCTAATGCAATTCCACTATAGGCTGCTATAAATGGCAAGATAATTTAACCGAGATGCAGGCCACACGCCCTTCCCATCTGGCCATAGGAAAGACAGATGTGTGGCAGTTTGGGAAGAACTCTAATTCCCTTCTTTGCTGCACAGAGCTACCAGTCCCAGTGCTGGTCATGGCCATGGGCACCACCATGCCGCTGTGATTGCAGGGGGCTGCAGAGGGTGAGCTGTCAAAACGGGAGTCTCAGCTACCTCCCCATTTTGCTACAGAGCTGTTTGTTTGGAAATTCATCCTCACTTTCAGCTTTAAGTCTACCCTACCATACCTACCCTACCNAACACACAACAGATGATTGAAGTAACTTTTAAAGTTACAGGGGTCATCACAAAAAGTCATGATTTCTGGATTCCTCCCCCATTATGGCAATTCTGATAAAGTAATCGTATTTGGTATGGAATGGTGATATTTTAATGCTGACCTTCAAATAACTGATGGCTGAATATGCATAATATGGTTGCAAAAACTCCTTTAAGTTACTAAAGTAAGGATAAAATTACCAGCAGAGAGCTNTGGCTCAGCATGATGGTGTTTCATGTACCATCCTGTCTTTTTGCCATCCTTGTAGCCTGGCTTCTTGGACCCTTCTGCATCCATCTCACAGAATCACACAGGGTTGGAAGGGNAACAATAGATAAGAGAAAAATCATTCTTAGTTTTCAGTTTCCTTATTTGCAGTATGAGGACAAGTTCTTTAAA
The DNA here is from genome assembly GCA_013399435.1 of Arenaria interpres. Taxonomy (NCBI): domain Eukaryota; kingdom Metazoa; phylum Chordata; class Aves; order Charadriiformes; family Scolopacidae; genus Arenaria; species Arenaria interpres. The sequence goes on from VXAK01028453.1 coordinate 33,416, forward strand.
AGAGCACATATCTATAATACATAATTAATACATAAGAGTGTTTTTCTATAGATATACATGTCCATACATCTCCTAGTGCAGTTGTGTACTTGTTAGCAATACCATTGCCACCAGTCCCTTTAATGTCTTTAGAGGAGATTTTCTGAATGAGAACTCCAATGGCCTCATTTTCTTGTGAAGAAGAGGCTGCACTTGTGTCCTCTAAGTAGTGAGACCATCACAGTGCATGCAACTTTACCAGCAACGTCAGCTGCTCCACGCCTGGGTCATGCAGGCTCCTGTCATTGTCAGAAGAAGTGATGTGCTCTATGGAATGGGGAAAGAACAGCGAGTCTCCTCAAATTTGTGCTGAGACAAGCGTTTAAAGAAGAGCTTGTTTCTTAAGATGTCAGAAATCCTGAAGGACAGCAGAATTGGTGGGAGGGTGGGGAAGCAGAAAAAAATCCCTGTATGTCAGAGATCAACAGCTGTAACAGCACATTTTTGCACTAGAAAATAAACTTGTAGGTTACCTTGTTTAGTCACAGAGCTGTGTGAGGGAAGCGCTTGAGAAGTTCTGGGAAGGCAACTTGCGCTTGGGAGCCTGCTTCCCTTGGAGGCCAGCGCTGCTTTCCTATCGACCATAGCAGATGCAGCACCCCAGCATCGGTGCCTTTTTCTCCTTGACTAATGTGGATAAAAAGGGAGAGGCAGATTACAGCAGTTATAGCTGACAGTCTCTAGGTTTAGTGACAAGTTTAATAATAGTAATTTTGCTCTTCATCTGATGCATTCAACGATTCTTTCTAATGTTGGCAATGCGTTTCAAAACAGTGATACGGCTAACCAAAAAGAGTTTTTTCAATATGCAAAATTTCTTAGCAATGTAATTCAAAAATCGTTCAAATAAACATGGATTAAATAGAATAATTCAAGTAAACAAATATTAAATATAATATATTTGACATCAAGCAGAGCTATTCATGCACACAGTCAATGAAGGAACTCATTGAACAATATTGCTACTTTCTATTCTGCTTATGGTTCAAGTTAATCAACTAGCAGAAACATTTGAAACAAAAAAATGAGCTGTGTCCATGAGTTAAACTGGAGTTTGTGTTTAGTGATTCTAGCCCTCCATGAAGGTAGGAAACAACAGCATCTATCTTCTAATACCGTGTTCCTATATGAGGAGCAGAGCCGAGCACATGCACTGCTTCCATGGGCTTTGTGCTAGTTGTCGAAGACCTCTACCACATAATAAATGGGAAGCAGGAGATTGGAGGGTTGTGTCACCAGAGATACTGCAGGGTTATTCACTGACAGTTGTAAATGCATTACTCATAGTTTCACATACATAGTCCCTGGATAATGGGAAAAATCAGAGCAAACAAACTGTCAGCGCAGGTGATTGCACATGTTGTTAATACAAGGAGCAAATTACCCTGGAATTCTCTCTTTCTGATTTTCATAAATCTTCTCCATCCCTACAGATAATCCCCACCAATTTTTTTTTGTCTCTCCTTTTCCCAGTGAATAATCTTCAGTGGCTCCAGGCTAAATTCTTTTCCTCTGTTCATACAAGTGCAAATTTTTCCTGCCCTGAGTATGGTCCAGGACAAAGAAGTGGGAGATGACTCAAGGAAGACATGCAAGTCCTAGAAAGGTAGCTGTGTCAGGATTTCCCACAAACAGAACAGAAGAAGACTAAGTTAAAAGACGACATACTGTTCTTTTTCCTCCAGATTTTCTTAACTGGATTTCTCATGAGCCTTTTGATGGGGGTGGGAAGAAAATCCTTGAATGACACGCTCTTCTCCACTGACATTCCTCTGCAGCAATCAGATTACACTGTGAATTCTATCTTTACAGGGGAAAAAGCCTAGAAATGTTACATTTTCATTTCAAATAAGGAGTTATGACTCTGGGATTTCTTTGATGTTCCAGAGAATGATTACTGGAACTGGCACAGCCTGACTTAGTTACTAAAAGAAAGTTTAATAACTTCTGATAGGTTATTCTTCAAACTTGCGTTAAAGGCATTCAGGTTGATTTTTGTTCGAAGAATTCACTGAAGTCAGACATCTCTTTTCCCTCATTTTACTTTCCTCAGATTTTTCTGCTAGGTAGAAAAATAAATGTCATTCGTAATGAAAAACAATCTTCAGCCTTCACTGTAGTACTGGATAGAAGTATTTTCCTTACTATACAATACATAAGGAGCTTCTTCCCCAGCCGTGTTTAATACAGTGATGAATATTCCACCAGCCCCAGAATAAAAATGAAGAAACCTGTGGTTTAGGCTGGCTTGGGGTGAGTGGGCTCATTCTGGTGTTTAAATAAGCAAAGGAAGGGCACTACACTACTGCAGGACATAAACGTTTTGCAACTCTATCATGCTAATAACAATTCTTGTTCTATCATATTGTGGCAGTCTTCCTAAAAGAATTATAAAATCTTTATGGTAAAGAGTGTATTTTGTCAGCTGATGAGGATATTGCCATGAATGCAGACATAACGCTTTATTTCATTGTAACAAGCCCAGTCGAGCAACAGAAACTATGATTATGGGACCTTTGTGATGATTTTCTGATCTTTGCTGAGTGGGTGCCAAAGCCCAAGAACAAGAGGGATTACTTATGCAGACTCTGATGTGATAAATGCATTTTTATTTGCTCCAGGTTAAATTGTGCATCTAAAACGTTGCTGTAAATAGCTCTGCCAAGGTCACTTTATGGCCAATGCCCAGCAGACTTGTACATCACATGAAAGTGTTCAGTAATTTAGACTTTATTTGAATTTTAGTAATTTGGCCTTTGAAAGCCTTCAAGTACCGTTCCTGTCAGGCTAATAGATTTAAAAGATCTGGATGAATGAGCAATCTAGTTGTGTTAGATGGCTAGCATGCTGTATAGCTGACACTTTTATACTATTATAGAAGAAACCACCAATTTTTGCTGTACAGAAGGAAAGCAAAAAATAAAAACAAATACCAAAACTACCACAGACGATTTACCACTAAATACAAGACAAATTGGTCTGCTTTAAATAACCCTGTGATACCGTAAAGAGCCAGACAAATATCAAAATCAAAAACAAAATAAACAATGAGTTGATCAATCGTGTACTGCGTATCTGTCCTCATGTGAGGACGTTCTCTATCCTAAGGTCTCAAATCTACCCAAGGCTCTCTTGGCCGATTCAGTTATAAACCGTCTTAGGTGATCTCTAAAAGGCTGTGCTCTATCTTATTATTTCCCTGACTTCCTTATAGAAAATTCCTGCAAATTTAGGTAAACATCCCTACCAAGGGACATATCTCTGAACCATTCCTGTATTCTCATATTTTATGTGTATTCTTTTCCTCAGGCAATTATAATTTACACTTTTTAGTCAGAGGCAGGCATTGCATAGTGTGATCCATACATTGCTTAGCTAATTGCTTTACTTTGTGTATGTGTTCGGAGAGATTTTTAATGTCTGCAAAACTAGAAGCATTTTCAAACAGAAACTTGTAACAAAAGGGATTAGTCATCGAGTCCGAACCATGTTTCTTCCTTAGTTTTGAATTGCATAAATGTATGCATTACCTGGTGGGGAATGAATTCAGAGAATGAACTCCAATTATAGTACCAACTTTAGATAGTGCTGATGATAGTGCTGATAGTGCCCCACTTCTTCTGGGGCAGAGCAGTGCCAGCAGGTTAGCATAGACAGAAAATACTCAGAAAAGAACTAACTGAGAAAATAAAGACTAAAATAAAAATCACAAGGAAGAATGGGAGTGTTATATATATATACATATATATATATGTAAATAAACACACAACAGATGATTGAAGTAACTTTTAAAGTTACAGGGGTCATCACAAAAAGTCATGATTTCTGGATTCCTCCCCCATTATGGCAATTCTGATAAAGTAATCGTATTTGGTATGGAATGGTGATATTTTAATGCTGACCTTCAAATAACTGATGGCTGAATATGCATAATATGGTTGCAAAAACTCCTTTAAGTTACTAAAGTAAGGATAAAATTACCAGCAGANTGTTTTTCTATAGATATACATGTCCATATATGCATATGCATGTGTACATATGTATATGTACACACACATACATATCTATTCATCGTGTTTGATGTTTTCCAGCTTTTAAACAGCAATCTTGGCCTACAGTGAAGACGTGTAATATTTAATACTTCAGTCAAACATAATTGCTAGGAAATGTCCTCATGCTAAACTGCCATCAATCAGTACAACAGTGTAATCATGTGGACTTAATCATAGGTTGAAAATGCTAAAACGGTGAAGAAAATATCTTCCTTAAGCGTTTTATTATCTGAAGGCCTAAGTGGACATAAAGCCATGCAGGGTAAGAGGATAAAGCATCATTATCGTGTATTATATTTAGGCTTGAGTGACACTGTAACAGCTGAATTTGTCTGATGAAAAACACATATTATTACATCTGAGGTGTTTTAAAATAATTACCATATTATCCATCATATAGCACTTAATCTTTTATTTCATGAAATGAAAAAAAAAATATCCGTTTATTACAGAGTGGTTCACACAAATAAAAGACCCCTCCCGCTAGTGTAATTATGAGAGAAAGGAAAATCTGTGATCCAGATGGAAGCCATTGCAATGAAGTTTTCATTTTGGATGGCGGTGTGTTTGAGATCTGTTTTCCTTTCACCCTAAAAGCTTGATAAATCCTCAGCACAGGTGTATACCATGCTTAGAATGAAACAGTGTACCTGGGCAAAAAAACCTGTGATATTGTGCAAATTACATTACTCGTTTCTCTCTCAGCCTCTGTGGAGCTGGACTGTGCTGGTAATCGACCCTAGATACATATGAATAATTTCAAATTAGGAACTATTGAACTGGTTTGTTATTGCATCTTCTTGGTTTGTGCCAGATGAACATGAAGTCTATAAACTGTAATTTTATATCAGGTTTGGTACTTGCATTAAAATGAGAAGTACTGATAACGCATGATGATTTATGTCTTACTTCTACTTCAAAAACCTGTTTAATCACATCAGGGTCTTAAATGGATGAGCATCTTTCCATAGCTTGTACATCTGGCGTATTAAGTTTGAGTGTTGCAGTACTCTGCTATCTTAATCCAGGAAATTCATTATCCAACATCTGCTTTAGAAGGTAGCTTGCAATATCACTGGTGACAACTAGTTTCTGTAATTTCCACTGGAGTCGTTTATTGTATGTTCCCCATCAGCACTCACTGTTGAATAGCAAGCAAGTCAAATCATGGAGCCATACAATAACCAAAAGAAGAGGAACTGCAAAGTTTTGCATATAATTAAGCTATTTTATCAGATTTCAGCAATGAAAGACAAAACCATTGGCATTATGGGAGAAAAAAGAAGCTAACATTTCTCATAGGTTACTGTGAAAATAAGGTTCCCGCACTGGATTTACTTTTATCCTGGTTATACTAGCCTAGAGGCTCAGAACATTGACTTTACACTTAGCAAGCTATTTGTTGATTTTTATACAGAAAACATCACACATATTTCTTCTGTTCTACTTTTACACACCAAAGTTTTCCTGTAAAGCAGGATTATAACCCTTAATTGCTGTAGAACAACTCCATTCCACATTAATAAAACCACAAAATATTTGGCAGTACAGAGGAACAGTAAACTCATTTATATATTAACTGTCAAAGGATATATTTGCCGTTAGAATGCATATCACTTGGGGAATGAAAAAACAAAATCCAAGCATTTTATTTCCAGGAAACAAAGTGCTGAATATTTTTATTATCTAATTTTTAAATTTAAGTGCATTCCTTAAGCATGCGAGTTCACTTACACTGCCTTAGATTTTGTATATCATGGGACAGAATTGGTCAAGTATGTTACCACAATATAGTTAAAGCAAAAGGTGATTTTTCTCTGCCTGTCAGTGGCATATGCCAAGTATCGCTTTCAAAAAATTCTTGCAGAATTCTTACGAGTCATGCTCGTAACATGACTCATCAACATTTCTGCATTTTGAAGTGGTACTTTGAACTGGGAAAAAAAAGCTTCAGAGAGACTTCTCCTTTCATTGGTACAGTTTAGGTAACCAGAAAAAAAAATCCTGCAGTAAGTCAAAAAGTTTGATATTTTGTTAACTTATGACTTTGTATAAAAACAGTTAGGAAAAGAAAAAGTGTACCATGATGAAAAATGCAAGTGCATTTTCGGAACAATATACACTAGTTCCTTGCAAAATCTGTGTTTGTGAATGCAAGATGAGTACAGATACAGGCACACACAATTGCATAGAGAACTAGTAGATTTACAAGTTGGTGCCAATCCAGTTTTTTGTGTTTCTGATCCTTTACGGCCACACAGCCATGTGCTTTGATAACACGGCTGTAAATGCGTGCTGTCTTAACAAAATGCAAGGTGGGGATAAACGCTAGCTAGTCTTAGCTGGGCATGTTCTACTGTGATGACTTGAAACTTGCATGGCAAGAAAATCTCAAACCTGAAAGAAACAGAACTACTATGAAGGTTAAATTACATCTTATAAGAGGTGGCTGTGATGCTGTGAATAAGAATTAATTTACATTTACAAGGAGAGTGTGATGACGGTTGAACAGATCCTTTTTCAAAATTACTTCAGCCCACATTCTGGGAGTATTTAATTCAGCATAAGAAATGAGTCATTCAGCTGCAGAGTTTTGTATGCATTACTAGTACCAACCTGAAACTTGTTTCTAGGCTGCCAAATAATTTATAACATAGGGTTTCCTCTCACAGAATCATGGAGTGGTTCAGGTCAGACACTGGAATAGGCTGCCCAGGGAGGTGGTTGAGTCACCATCCTTGGATGAGTTTAAGAGTCATTTAGATGTTGGGGGATATGGTGTAGGGGAGAACTTTGTAGAGTAGGGTTCGTGGTTGGACTCAATGATCCCAAGGTTCTTTTCCAACCTGAATGATTCTATGATTCTATGAGGTTGGAAGGGACCTTCAGAGGTCATCTGGTCCAACACCACTGCTCAAGCAGAGACACCTAGAGACAGTTGCCCAGGAATATGTCCAGATGGCTTTTTAATATCTCCAAGGATGGAGACTCCACAACCTCTCCAGGCAACCTGTCACGCTCACAGAAAAAAAAAAAATGGTTTTGCATGTTCAAATTGAATTTCACGTGTTCTAATTTGCACCCATTTCCTCTTGTCCTGTCAGTGGGCACTTCCTTCCACAGCAGAGTTTTGTGGGACAAGTCAAGAACTGGGAACTGCATAAGTATGGACAGTTGGATGGTGCATAGGTCCTCAGAGCATCAAGAAAGAATATGATGGGAAAGCCTTCCGTGTCCTTATGGTCTGTTTTAGTTATAGAAGTGTGTTTGTGTAATGGATTAGTTTAAATAATGAATGGACTGTAGGTGAAAATGGACTAATCCTGACTACAAATTTAAAAGCAGACAGTCCTGACTGAGGGGCCAATAAGCATCTGTAATGCTTATAATAATAAGCAATTAGTAGTAGTAATAATATCCAGTGGATAAATCAACACTAATTTTGTGACTTTTCATAGTCCCATTTTTTTTCTCTACTTCAAACAATGGCATATTAAGTTTGCTTGAAGACTTTGTCCATCCATCAAGACAGATCTTCTTTGTTAATTGTCAAGTAAGTACCCATAGAAAGTAATAAATCACAGAAAAATGTCTTCTTGAATCAGGTAGTCAGTTCATCTTGATCAAAGCACTAGCTTTTTTCTAGAAGCCTAACAAAAATAGAGCAGATTCAAGCTGAACAGTTACGATTTCCATCTCTGGACTTCAAGCTTAAGTTACAGTTGCAAGTGCTGGCCTTAAAGGGCCATGGAGTGCTTTTCAGTAACGATGGATGTGTTCTCAGCCTAAATCTTACTCCTATTTTTGACCCTTGAAAATATAAGTTCATCTGCTGACATCTTTCTGAAATTTATTTTCTACTTACAAATCAGTGCTTGAGAACCTGGTGTCAGTTGAAATTCTGTTTTCCAAATCTTCAAACACCTGGCCCTTATGGGAAAAGAAAGGTTAATGCAAGTCAGTGAGGAAGGAATAAGTGCTATTTCACGAGCAAAAAACAGAACAATAGTTAAATAACAATTGATTCTGGTAAAGTAAGGAAAAGGAAAGATCCCCTCTTCTACGACCTTGCAAATTTAGGTAATCTGAGCCACCAAAACTTGTATGAATTTGAATCAAGATAGATTCATGTTCCTCTGCTGAATGTTTCTGCGACTGTGATCTCTTGGAAAATAAGAACCAGAACATCCAGTAGGATGGGGATATTGAAAAAAATAATAAAAGAGAAAGAATGAAAGTTTTTCTAGTACACTGCTGGAAAATCCTGAAGGATTTTCTGGTTGGGAGCTCTTAAATGAATAGTGTCTCCTAACTGAATTATGTTTGGGGAAATAGAAAATTCAGAAATTACAAGAAGCAAAGAGACTCAATAGGATACAAAAGAGATATTCTAAGCAGTCATGCTTGAGTCTTTAGCCAGTCCCCGAGCTCCCCTCAGATGTTTTGGTATAAAAAAACCACAGGGGAATAAAAGGCAACGTTTTCAAATATTGTGTTGGCTGTATAAAACTGAGCTGATGGTGCAGTGCATTGCATTCTGTCGCACTTCAGCCTTTTTCCTTCGTTCTGGATATTTTAAATTGGTGCTGGGAAATGGCCCTAGGGAGGTGAAGGAAAGATTGCTTTGCCAATAGGACAAAACCCAGGGCAATACGAAGTGCTCCTGGTTTATGCAGCGCACCTGGCAGTGTTTGAAAAGCTACTGGATAGGTTTCTGTGGTGAATCTTTAATTTCTTTATATCTAGGTTTATGCTTAAATGTTTAAAAAGAACTGATATATTTACAAATACTCCCTGAGATTCTTAATCTGTGACCATTTGAAATGAACCCAAATGAAGGCAATCAATGAGGTGAATTTTCCACTTAAAAGGAGAAGACCTGGTGTGCTCCCCAGGCTCTTGCAGAAATGTGGCACTTGTAAGGCTCCTCTTATATTAAGAAAAGCTTGTTTGGAGGTTTCCCAAGTATTGAAAAAAACATGGGATAGGCTTGGTAAGAGAGGAAAACTAATTGGTCAGTAATATGTATTGTAGTATTTCAAAAATATTTTTCTAACAGCAACCTCAGCCTACTCTTGCTTGAAAACCCTTTCCATAAGGATAGGGATGATAGTCCTTACCAGTGTGGAGTCAGTATATACTCAAGAGCACAATTGCCATTCGAGGGGAGCAGTTTATTACAGCCCGGAGTCTCCAGAGAAAAGGTAGAACCACTTGAAAGTAAATAAATGAATTATAGGTGTGCTTTTGTTTTCTCCTCTTCTTCATACAGAAGGAAGTGTAGGATTGGGATGGGCTTGCTTTTGGGGTTCTTGAAATTGAGGAATCCTGGGACATATTTCAAAATAAGAATAAATTCACAGTCACCCAGCTGGCACGCATATGGTGACGGCGGTTGTCCAGAGAGCATTTTTGGGAAGTTGGCTGCAAACTCTTCCTTTAGCAGAAACAAGGAAATGGATGCTCAGTGGAGAGAGCACAAGCAAGAAGAGGTGTCTGATATCTCTCTGATAATTTTCATCATGTGCAGAAAAATAAAGGTAATGGTTTAGCTGCTGGTGAACGGGCCTGCAGGAGCAGACGTGAGAGCAGTTAAAATTTTCCACTTTGTGTACTCTGAAAGTTGAGAGATGAAAAAATCTGGGGTTTTAACTGTAATATCAGGTATGGCAATTGTCAGAAAGCCTCAGCGAGGCTCTGGGATGACAGCGGGAAAGCCTGGACTTCAAAATTTCAGGTTGAGACAGAAATCTTCAACTCAAGTTATTTATAGGAGGTTTTAGGAATCTGGGAGAATCACAAGACTTTTATGCAAGCCACTTAGCCTGGGTGGTGGGGTAAGTGTAAATACCAGTGCGGGTTAGTCAGACCTGCCCGGGAGAGAGCTGGAACGGAGAATTTAATCTCATAAACCCCAGGGCTGGAAGGCTCAAATTCAATAGAATAATCTACCTTTGCTGCTAAGCAGGATTAGTTGCAGCCACCAGAAGCTGAGAGTACTCAGCACTTTGAGGTGTGATGAAGTCGTGTGCGTTTGCCTTGGCTTGCTATGCTGAATTTAAATGTATAATGAGACGTTGATATCCGGTACCTATGCAGATTTGGCACTAAAACAAATGGCAGACGTGGATAATTTAATTAAATTAAATATATTTCCGTTTTAGTTAAATACATTTCAGTTAAAATAATTGATCATTTGAATTATGAAAAAAAGAAATTAACTAGTCTCAGTTAATTCCATTTAGAGTGCTGTTTCCTTTGACAAAACAATAGCGGTGAAGTTACTGTTATTTCTTTAGCATCCACTCCTATTTTCCATGATGAGGTGAATTATTATATTGAAAGATGAGGTATTTAGTTGTCTTAAATTCAACACATTTAATTAAAATTAGGACATTTTAATTAAATTGAGTGGAAAAGTAGAAGGAATTTCTAGCATGGATTTCCATGCTTCTTAAAATCAATAATGCAGAACTGGATTAATTATGGTTAAATAATAACTTGGAACTAATGGGTTCACAATCACTTATATTCCATTCCAAATACTTACGCTGTAAGTCTATATAATTTTTTAGTTGGAAAGCATGTCGTGTAAGGTGATGGCTATTTATTCTATTGTTGTTAAAATAGATTTTCTAGCAGAATAGAAGATAGGTGAGGAACCAATAGTCAGTGCATCATTCAGCTAATAATTTTATGTTCACAGCTGAGGCTTACTAGCACTAGGTATTATTTTTAGGTAAAAATGAGGTTATGTTTTTAGTTATATGACTAAAAGCCCTGTATCTCCACAACTTTTTGTCAAGGAAAAGCACTGAAATCAGTGGGATCTTTTTTCTTAGTCAAGAATATAGGGCTGATTTCAAACCCCACTCGTGATTCTGGAGCAAAATCAGAGGTGGGATTTGAGACCATCAGGGGTTGTCTTAGCAGCCAGCAAGGCTGGATGTGTTTGTGGGGCTTGTATGCGTAGGGTAACTGTCCTGTAATCCTTGAACCCAGGTGGAGTTGACGGCTCTCGCACATGGGCTTTAAATTGATGTATCACATTTGTGCTGAATGGGAAATCTGCTTGGCAAATTCAGCCTGTGCAGCACTTGGCCAACAGCTGCTGGGATCCTCTTTCCAGCTAGATTTAGCGAGTTCAGTTTTAAGGTGCCACTGAGCTCAGCAAGGTACTTCAGGGCATAGAGTTATGCTCACTCATATGTTAAAACACCTCCTCAATCTGACCTTTTATCTCTAGGATTAAAAGAGAGAGACCGCTCTCTCAAGTCTCATTTCCTAATTATTCAACTGCATTTTCACTATCCTAATTCAGACTGCGAATTTAAGAAAGGAGATTTATGGCCAGAATAATGTTAGCCATATTACTAATTAATAATATTCCCTTAGGAGCTGGTCTACAATATATGCTGTATTTTAAATACCTATACTTGTTTTCATACAAATTTAATAAACAATTATAGAAACTTTTTGCTTTAGCTATTTAGGAAAGACTGAAGAATAACTTTTAATATAAAAGGGCAGTTAGGATTTGACTCGGAAAAAGTTCTATGAGCATTCCTTTCACCCAGTTCTCAGGTGTGCGTTATCTGCTATAACCTAAGAGAAAAAAAGCAATATTTCATCTCTGTGAATTAAAAAGAAAGTAACTGAATAATTCCTTTTTTTGTGAATTTCTGACTCGTATCATACGATTAAATTTAATTATTTTTTTTCTTTGATAAAGGGCCAGATTAATAGCTTCAAAGACACCTAGACATTTCAATGCGATTCAGTGATGGACATTCATAATAAGCAGGGAGGACTGCCTTATATACACTTACATACCATTATTTGAATATTATACAAAATTAAAACAAGCGTAGAATTAAAAGTCTGCAAGTGCAGAACTGTATACATTGCAGTAGTTATGAAACTAGGTAGGGTCAGTCTTTTAAAATACTTTCAAAATACTTTGATGTCTGTAATAGCATCATACTGTGAAACAGAGGAACTGAACATGTATTTTTCAAGTCCATTTTACCTCCTTCTCCTCTTTTCCCCTTCCAGTGCCATTGTAAAATTGCTGATTGTGTTGATTGGAAATGATGGAAAAGTATTGAATGCTATTTGTTTCATTACAGGAAATATAGTCAGATGTTACGAAGTTGGATTTTAATCTTCAATGATCATCGTGAAAATCTTTAAAAGTTTAGTTTAAATTCTATCATGTTGCATTTCCATAAAAATAAACTAGTTTATAAGAAAATAACTCCAGTGGGCCTGCAAGTCAGAAATGAAGTTATATGCTAATGAATCTAGTATTATTGAGGGAATCTGATCGCGAAGTCTGACTTTTTTTATCCCATTTGCATCTCTCCAGCATGCTTGAGATTTTCCTCTAAGAATATGGTTTGCCCCGGTGTCCAATGCATATCAACAAGATCACCTCTTGCAGTAGGCAGTGCATGTTTGGAGTAACACTGATGTGTATGCAGAAGTTGGGATACAGAAGTACATGACATATACTAAATGTAATATCTTGCTATAAATGCATCTGTTTAAAAGATGGGTTTCCACTTCTGGGTGCTGTTTATAAATAGATTTTTACCTGTAAGTTTTCTGGCACCATTCCACATGATGGGCTGCATCTCTCCCTCCACTACACTGCCGTTGCTAGGGTTAATAGTCATGCTCGATCTGAATATTCAGTTGCTTTTGCTCATATGTTCTGGGTGAGAGGGTCCTTCAGCTATGGAGCTGAAAAAAATATAGAAAAAAGCAGCGGTAATTGTGTACCTGAAACCTTCTTTAATGCATACTGCAGAACAGAAAAGGAGACATTATAAATACAGATGCCATATCTTCCGGTGGGTAAAATTATTCATAAGCGTTTATGCAGTAACAAAATAAAATATATTCAAATTAAATAAAAACAAATATAGAACTGATAGCATGTTTATCATGTTATATGTTAAATTGCTGAGCTTGAAACTGACAATATTTTCACTTATATCTGGCTGCATTAATTATAGCTCTTGCTCAGTTTTATACACTTCATTTCTACTCTTTCATATACCATGTACTTTAAAAAGAGTGGAGAGATACTTGGGAATTAGTATATCTGTACTTGGTACATGGGCTAAGCTTTTCTTTGTAAATTATTTTCTACCTCCTGTTACTGCCTGTCATTTCCTTAATCATCTTTCATTTCGTCTCAAATCTTATTCTGAAAAGACAACATCTTATACCTGATGCATACCTGCCTAATGGAATTATTAAATCACCTTTTTTAAACTTTCATACTTGAGAAAATACTTTTTGCTAACTTACTGAGCTTGCAATTTAGTTTGTTTTTCCAATGGCATGATTTCAGCTTTTCTTATTTGATATGTTTCTTCCCTTTCCTTGCAGTATTTTTTTCTTTTTTGTTTTTCTATACTTGCACTCTTTCTCAATTGATGTTTGGCATAAATTGCTTTAATATTTTTAGTTTCTATGACAGTTCAGACAGTGACCCTAAGATTCAGCAGCAGCATCTTTTCACTGTCTTTTCTTCATGCTTATTGGATTTATTGTGGAGAGGGGGACTCCTCGCATACCTTCTTGCTCTCCTGTGATTGTCCTCTGTATCATTACACTGCCTATCCATAAATCTCTCAATACTGAAACTAATTTAGATTATAGCAGTTTGAACCAAGCAGATTTAAAATATCTTTGATTCCAGCAGTGAAAATTGCTCCTGTATTTTTTACGATGCTATTACAGACCATCTTCCCAGCATGTTTTGTTTTATTTTTTTTTCCTTAGTATGCAAAAAAAAAAAAAGTCTTGGCTCTGGGGAGGATGCGCTATGCTGTTTAGTTTGGATTGATCGGATTTCTGTCTAGAAGGAGTGCATGAGAAATACAGATACTGTGTTTTCTGCCTCGACCTCTGACTAGGGAGAATGCCTGGGGCACTGCTGCCTCTCCAAAGCCAAGCCCTGATGGCAGCCTGAGGTTTCTGGAAGGAATCCCATGCCTGCTGCTATGGCTGACAAAGGAAGGAAAGCCTGCATCCTTTTTCTCGCTGTCAGTCCAGTTTTGCCCCAATCTGTGCCACCGGTTTCTTCCCTGCCAAGCAGCTGTGCCAGGCAGTGGTGCTGCTGGTGCTGGGGCTGGTGCAGTGCCATCAGGGGAGGGGACAGCGCTGCTCCAGTCAGAGCATCACTGATGCAGGTCGTCTTGTTTATCCTGAGCCTACAAAAACCTACCTAGACACGGACTATGGCTAAACTGGATGATCAAAGAGAGATTCAGGGTTCCTGAAGGGATCCACGTGCAGGATCTAGAGCAGAACCCAGTTAGTCTGGAGAACTCCTCATTCTGGAAAAACGGAGGACCAAACACACAAGCTGTGCTACTGTCCTCACAGGACTCTGCTACTATCCTCTGCCAAGACATGGTGCTGCTGTGGTGAATCACCCTTCCACCAGCTCCTGCTCCCAGATGTTTTAGCTGGGTCTGAATTTAAGATATTCTCTGTCTCCTGACTAAGAATCAGACCATGGTTATTAACAGATTTCAGTATGTGTTAGTAGCGTTATTAAGAACGTTCCTGCTCTGCGTTTGTAATAGGCTTAGTGCTTGCCAAGAGAGTCCTTACTGCAAGGGCAGCTTATGTTATCTTAACCCTGGATTGCAATAAGTCAAAAAAAGTCTAATGTTGCTTCAAAAACTAATTCCTTTGTCACGTATCAAGTTCGCTCCCAATGTACTTTGTGTGATCAACCTTTACAGAGCTGGGATTTTTAAAAGTTCTGAAATGATTCAAAAGCCTTTCTTTTAGGGCACTCAACAAACCCGTGGTAAGATATTTTCTTGCCCAAACTTCTTATCCTTCGTTGCTCTTCCCAGTCTCCTCAGGTCGAGCAGCATCTTTTGTTTACTGTGCCAGGCTGGACCGAGGGAGCGTAGCCGCAGCCGGGCAGGATGAGGCAGGCACGTTAACGAGAGTAAACGTGTCTGGATTTTGCTGGCTGCTGTTGCCATCCCTGTTATCCTTGACAAGGGGGCTGCAAACCTACAGCAGTGGGTTAGCAGGAGGCAATATGGGTCCCACCTGGCATAGTTAGACGAAAAAAAAAGATGTGTAGGTGCTATCCATAGCTTTTTACTTCCACTGGCTTTAATGTAGGCTGTAGTAGATAGTTACTCCAGCCTTAAGAGCAATCAGTGATCTCATTAGCGGTGGGGCTCCAAGAAACAGCTGGGGAAGAGCAGTGGCAGTCCTACTCCTCTCCCCACCTCCTTTGAAGCAACCGAGAGGTTTTCCCAGAGGAAGACCAGCCGTATCACATCCCTTCCTTCCTAGGAGCCAGCGTGAACATCCACTGTGCATCCATAACGATTTCTTCAGGAGTGGGTGGCTACACCACTCTTCCTGCAGCCTGCTGTACGCCCTCCGTTCATATTACCAATTCCCTTACATATCCCCTTCAAGTGACAGCTGTAAATAAGCACAAGTCCCTGGCAGCCAGGATTGACTCGGAATTAAATTCAGGGATAGGGAACTGTCAGCTAACTGACTTCTGTGGCATCGTTGCTGTTGTTTGAATGAATTACAGACCACAGTGTACGTTTGTTTGGGGGCCTGTGAGCAAGAGGGGTGGAATAAATTGGGGCAAATGGCAGAAATTTAATACAGGTTGCTGCACATTTTTCAACCGTCGTGCACCCATCTTCATTGTGGTTATTTTGTGTGGCTAACAGCATTTCCACGTAAACTGGAATAAGCTTCTGTTGAAAACTCTCTTAAAAAAAAAAATATAAAATTGATTATACAGTTAGATTAGGCTCATTTTGCTCTGTTCTAGTAAAGACTAAAATATCTGGGTTGAAGTTTCATAGCAGTTGCCTCTGCACAATTTACACCCTGGGATTGGCAGCTTCTCTTCAGATGCTGAGGAGCAAGACGTCCCCCCTCCTTTCCATGCTGCTTGTAGAGTGTGGTGCCCCATGCTGATGATGCCAGGCAGATTTAATTGTGCATGCTCAAAGAGAAAAATGACATCCACGCTTGGGTTAGTGCTCTCTGTGGCAGGCTGACAAATCCCCCAGCTGTCAACTAACCTCAAAGGCAAGTGTACGTGGCTCCAGCTTATGTCTGCTTGCATTCTGCCCATAGGCATTTATAAGCTGAAACTCATATTGGCTGCAACGCATTCAGACTGCTACTGAGAGAAATGTATGGTCTGGTTTATGTGTTTCAATCTCTAAGGCTGACCCACACAATTAAGGTTTGTTTTTCAGACAGACTATAAGCAGGTGAAGACAGCAATTTTTTGCATATGTGGCAAGTGAAAGGGCATAACGTTTATGGCTATGGATCTGGCTAAGCTGCTGATTGCTTAGAGAGAATAATTTCTTCCTTGGGCTCAGATGGATTATATTTATATTTTTATGTATTTATTGGGGCAACTGGCTGCCAGAGAACTGCATGCACACGAAATGGCCTTACCTAAGTGCCAATATATATGGGCAAATGCAAAGAGGCATGTAGTGCTAATGCAATATTGGAGTCACATAGGAGGGCTTCTGGCAGAAGCGTTGTCACTTGTGGTGCACTGCAGGCTGTCCATCTAAACCTATCATTACGCGGCACCTATGCTGTTGTGAAATAATCAGACCAATCTGCAAATGGGCAAAAAGCCATCTTAACAGATGGCTTTGACTGTAGGTAACCAGGAAACCATGCATATACATTAAACATGGGTTCAGGGAGCATGGGTCTTATCTAGGAACATCAAAACAGCTGTCGGTTTTGAGCTTCTCCGTATACTGTTGAGAACATATGCCATACCCATCAGACACCCACGTAGGGTGGGCTAGAGCCAGTTCCTATGGTTGAGATGAACTTTGTAGGAATTGCTTGGTTGGGCATGGTCTCAGCTACAGATGAATCTCATGTTTTGCAATGAACTTTGAATTTGTGTTAGAAAGACAAAGAATGAAATTTGAGGATGCAGTTGCATCCACTTAATTTGCATGCCCAGCTGGGGCACTGTCTCACCCAAATTTTAGGTGATGGAGAGGGCTATCCAACCTACCTGGCACAATTGTCTAAGTTTCCTAAGCAGACAGTGATAGAGAGAGGATTTGGATACATTCAGGGAAACGTCCGATATGTTTACATTTTGAATGCATTACAGTCTTAGAACAGGTTCTTAGAATATAAAGAAATAACAGGACATGCCAAATATCTCTGTTGACTCAAGATTTAGTTCACCAAGCTCTTTTAGTACTGAGCAACCAGTGCTATTCTTCTTTTTTGCAACAGGCTCAGCTAGAAAGTGAGAATTCCTGAGTTCTTGGCCTCTTCACTATAATAAACTGCACATCCTGACCCTATATGTATCCAGGTGAGTGGTTCTCACCATATTTTGAGGCTGTTAGCACAGTTCACTGTCACGAGGCCACAGAGAACAAAAGAAGCAGCGACTCCAGAAACTCCTCACCACCAGTTATTTTCACAAGCTTAGTGCTTCCCCACATACACAAGGGAGCATGTGGACGGTGTCTCTTTTAGTGTCCAAAAATGGTGTGCATCTAAAAAACAAACAAAAAAAGGCCATATTCACATCACATAGCTCCACCTAAAATTCAATAGGTCGTCTGCGTCTTTTGGCTCACTATACTTTTTCTGAAGCATGTAGTGAATGGAAATTTTAGGCTAATTGGAATTTAAACTGCCTGAAAATAGCCCCAAGGCAGCAACATGAGGATTTAGGGGAGATACTCTAGCTTCAGTGAATCTGTTAAAATACGTGGAGCCCTGGAGCTCTTTTACTGCTGCTGGGAGCTGGGCAGGATGCAGAAGTGCCGTGGTAGTTCAAATCCATCTCCTGTTTCCTTTCTGCTACCTGAGCTCGGGAAGAGAGGATCACGGGATGGGGGTGTAGATTATGTCTGTGAATGTGGTGCTCTCTGTTGGCAACAGACAGCTTCAGAAAATATTACGTGCCTGAGAGAGAAAGATTGTTTTGTCGTTCTGGCAGAGCAGCTTGAGATTTCTGGGACCGTAAGACCTCTGCATGGGCCAGCTGTAAATTTGAGTTATTGGTGCCTTGGGACCTTTGGGGAGCACTTTAAGAACTATAGAAAAAATAACCACAAGAAAAGCATTTACTTTTGTGACTACTTTTTCACTCCATTAAGATCAAGGAATTTGATGACTTAAATGCAAGGTGTTAATATGTAGTTATTTGTCTGTGGAATTAAGATACCTGTAAATCTGCCCTAATAGTAGTAACACCATATGGAGGATGGTCTGCTCCTCAGATGATACATGGCTATCTTAGCCGTGTAAGGAATGTGTGCATGCTATGGAGTGTCATCTGTATAAGAAACCAAGTGAGCCCTATTCATACTTCAGATTTGAAGAATTGTGATTATAATTTTGACTTCCATAACTCTGCATTCTGAAGGTAGTTTGCGTTGAACCTAAATTATTCTCCCCTTAACTGTGGAGTTAGAATAAAATTCAGCTGTTGCAGATAAGAGTAATGGTATTTATTAATAGTGAAATCATTCATAGGCATGGAAAGAACTTAAAAGTGCAAAGCACATCAGGACAGGAGATCACAGTCCTTAAGGGATTGATTTATCCTTGACTTCTAGGAGCCTTTGTTATGCTAATGATAGATATATATTCCTGAAATCCGTTTCCTCTGTCTGTGCCTTACCCTTTGATTTCTTTATTAACTCTCCTCCCTTGTCACTACGTGCTCTTGTTAATTCAGATCAGGTTTTGCAGCTTGCGTCACACTTTTTGCTATTTTTTACCGAAATGGTTTATTGAGTTCTCTAGCAGTTTACGTGCTTTCCCCTCTTTGCCGCTCCTCTCTGCCACTGCTGCCCACTTGGACCCTGATACTAACGGGTTTCCTTTGCTCCTGGAGCAGTCAAGGCAACCTACCTAATTAATCATTCCCGACCCTCATTAATAAACACGATTTTTTGGTAATTTGGGGTAAATGTGTTCATGTACTCTAGAATGCTGAATGCTTTGTCTAACTATATGATTTGGTTTTTAGGCACTTACATGAACGTTCTGATTTATGGTGGCCCTGGGCGCTACTGACTTTGCTAAGGTTGTAAATCCTTGGTATTTCTAAAGTCAAAATGCGTGTTTGGGTGAATAGTTGTGCATGTGGGTGGTTAGCTCACCTACAGTGGTGGTTTGCAAATATTGACTGCTGTGATGCAGGTAGATGGCACCCTAAGTGTCATCAGTAAGTGGAAAAGCTGTTTATAGGTAATAATGTCTTTAAGGATATAAAGAAGAGCAAAACATATAAGTTAAAGTAGATTATCAGCTGTAAGAATAGCTGTAAGACTATAAAGAGTTGTAAGAAAAGCTAAGAAGCGCAGAACTTTTCTCATGGGCTTATTTTAATACAAGGAGTAGGGTTTTTTTCTGAAACACAATGTACTACTGCAGTGTGGAGCTACTTCATTACACTTTCTTCAGTGCAGGTGTATCTTGCAACACCTTGTACTCTCTCCTGGGACTAGATATATATGAAACATCAGCAGCATAATTTTGCTCTGAACTCAGCTACAATTAAATATTCAGCAGGATGCTCTGGCTCTAGCTAGACTCGTAGCAGTTATGAAAGATTAATTCAGTGTAATGTTTCTGTTTAATGAAAGTGTTGAAGTGAGCGTTTCTGTTGAAAATTTCAGATTTCAAAATTAGAAATTATGATCTTTATTATGCTTTTTAAAGGGCAGAGAAGATAAATGTTCTATATAGAGTTAACATTTTTTTATTGAAATCTTTGTCTTTCAGGATGCCCATCCCAGCATCTTAATTACAGTCTTCCATGTACTTTGTTGCCTTTACATTGCCATTTCATAATACATGGTACATATTTCTTAACTGGACACGCAGTAAACAACCTGTAGAAAAACTAAGGGCATTGCATAACAGAATGGTGCAGATCTGCAGATCTTGCAGTATATTATAAACTTCATTTGGATTTTCTGTTTCGTCAATACTAAGATTTTAAATGATACGTGCATCTGAGGAAGGAATAGCAGCTTTGAGGCAATTTCTGGTAGAATTCATTTATACAGCAGTGTTCCAAAGGGGAGAGATTCAAGCAGCAACACAGAAAATTCCAATTTCTGTCCCTCACAGGTCCTTTTCTTTTTTTTTTTAACCCCTGTATCTTTCTCTTACCAAATTTTCTTGCATTACTAATGAAGTTCAATCCCGGCACTGCGGTGGAATCTGAAGGGTGAACTCAGATCAGCAAGTTTGAAGTCCTAATTCTTGTAAACCAGTGTGAATAACAGATGATATTAAGCAAGGAACAGTAGATGGTACTTGTTCAGCAGTTGCTGTAAATGTGACCTCATTGATTCTATCCGTGTTTTTCCCTCTGTGTTTAACAGAACGCATTGATTTAGTAAGATTTTTTGGCTTATTGCCATTAATGTTAAAATGATAGAAAAATGTGCAAAAATATTTGGGGATTGGTGTTAACTGAAAGCCATTGTCTGGTGTATTAGCAAATTAAGGATTGGTTTTTAATTATGATTCTGCTACAAATACCATGCACTCTATTGTATAAATGGGGTTCTTTTTCTGAATTTCATTAACAGGTCCTTGGAAACATTTGAGGTCAGGTTGGATGAGGCTCTGAGCAACCTGACTCCTTGAAGCTGTCCCTGCTCATTGCAGGGGGGTTGGAGTAGATGACCTTTAGAATTCGCTTCCAACCCAAACTATTCTATGATTTTTACTCCAGCTGCATTCCTTAGAAATTCAGAAGGGAAATCGTCACCAGGCCTATACTCTCTTAGAACGCAACAGGATCAGCATCATATTTTTAAAGAATTTTCCTGTACCTCTTCAGGAAGGAGAAGGAACGAGCAAGACCCCAGTTCCATCTTACTGTTTGCTTGGTCTTTAACTAGGCTAAAAAGCGGTGTCACTTGTAATGTGTCCTGGACAGTCGCCCACCCGAGAAGCAGCAGGCAGTGTAGCATTTTCGGATCCTTGCATGACGGTCCATAACAGTTGCCTGTGGGAAGATGGAAAGACTGAAGGGCTGAAATTCAATAATCCTTTCTGTTTTGAAACAGTAATTAGCTGTCGCACAGTTCAGCTGCCAGCAAGCCAGCTACTGCAGTGGGCTCTTATTGCCATGATCAGCAGGCAAAGAGCTGAATACAAAGGAAGGAAGCTAAAGACAAAGGAATTTCTGCTGAGACAAAGGTTGCAAAATAAATAAAAATTGCCCAATATTAGGTATTTTGTATCAGTAAGAAAAGGAGACTCATCAAATGTTCTGTTTACTGAGCCAGCAGAAGCTTGCAGTGCTACAGTCGATACCCTGCAGTCTTAGAATGGGCCTATTTTATATCATTTAACAATTTTAGATAGTAAACATGGCTTTGTTGCTTATGAGTCCTAAAGAGATAACAGCTCCTTTCAGCAGTCGTTTAGTGAATATACAGAGTAACTGAAGGCTACATTCAATGATGTTTATTGGTATTGGATTAAATCATACAATCAAATGACTCCAGTGTTATTCTTACATGCTAAGGTGCAATGTAAGGTGGAATTTGTATTTTAAGTGCGTAAAGATAGTCAGGGATGTCTGAAAAAAGATATAAAATATTTATAAAATGCATTTTTTTAATATAATCTCAAGTTGTTTGAGATTGGTACCTTTTGTATGTGAAAGTCCATTTGCATCTTGTACACAGTTATGTTCTTGGTGTCTGCTTTGTGTTTATGGCTTCGGAGCCTTGTGTGGTTCATTTTGTGTGTACATGTTCTTTATGGACATTTTAACTACCTATATAAATTTTTCTGTATTATTTGTCACATATTATTCGTAGCTGTCTGTCCGCTCCCACTGAGTGGTTTTCCAGCCTGCAGGTGATAACGCAGGGCAATTCACCCAAATACCATCCATGTAGTCTCTGTTTCGGATGGTTTGGCAGCTCAGCCAAAATACAAAGTTTCAGCAAGTTTCCCCTTTTGCATTTCAGGATTATAACGATGAAATTCGCCAGGAGCAGCTGAGAGAACTGTCATATTTGAATGGTTCTGAAGATTCAGCACGTGGACGAGGCATTCGAGGAAGAGGAATTCGTGTGCCACCTGCAGCTCCTTCAAGGTGTGGTAACCTGAGCTATTATGGTAATAGCTTTAGAAAGTGAAAACAATGGTAAAACAACCATAGTTTAAAAAAAAAAAAAAAAAGGAAAGTTGCATACACATCATGGCCAGTAAACCAAAATGTAATGTTTTTCTTCTGACAACTTGTATGGGTCTATGTTGTGCCAGGTTCTCCGGTCTACAGTTCACAGGCTACAGTGGGTGGTACAGAAATATCAAACAACAAATCAGAGCAGATTATGAAGGCAGTGAAAGGATATTTCTAGGAAAGAATATGGTCAGTATGGTCAGTAGCATAAGGTCCTGGATCAATAAAATAGTATAGTCGGAAAAGATTACATAGTCTGGGTGGAACTTCAGTTGCCAAATAATTACTGGTGTTTGGTATATTATAAAATATTGTTTGTTGTATGCATTATCAGTTTTATATGGATTTCATTGGCATCATCTAAAAACATTGGTGTACGAATGTTTCCTGAGTTCTTCCAAGTATTTTTTCATATATAGGTAACAGATAGCTCCGCTTGTTCATAATCTTAATGCACTGTTTCAGACTTACTTTTCATTGTGAACCCTTAAGAAATTCGTTGCCTCAGGCATCTAAGTTACCTAGCTACTTCTAGGTGTCAGTAGAGATCATTTCAGGATGGGTCCTAAGAAATCCGCTTTAATTTTGGAGGAAATGGGGTATGGAGGTGCCTTATTTTATGCTGCCAGAGGAATTGTTCTTTTATAATTGAACTGGCTGATCTTGTATATGACCTTTATTTTTTTTTTCCCCTGAAGGTGTCTATCATAGTTTCCCTCAGTTCTTCTTGAATGGAATCTTTTATCCATAGTACGATGCACATACACAGGATTTTTTACACTTGTCATTCATGACCATCTTTCACTCAAATTCTTTTTGGGTTCAGAAGCCAGTCTTCCTTACACCTTAGGTCTCTGAAGGCCTTAACTTAATAATGGTGTTCAGAACATCACTGCAACAGACTGGCAGCTTTTAAATTAGGTTCCAAGCATAATCAGTGGAGTGCTGGCCCCCACTTCCTGCAAAATACCCAAACGATTGGATCAGTTGGACAGATACAGGATCTTAGATGCTTTCTCTATTTACCAGACAGAAATCCCTGGAGAATATTTAAAAAAAAAAATTGCAACTGCAGTTTTTCAAGCTAAATATTTATGCTAACAATTTATGCCAATAGCATAATTATATTTATGGTGGTACAGTTGTTACACTTGAGGGAAGAGATAGCATCCGGAGGAACCTGGACAGGCTTGAAGTTCACCCATGTGAACCTCATGAAGTTCAGTAAGGCCAAGTGCAGGGTCCCACTCCTGGGTAATCACCAGTGTCAGCACAGACTGGGGGTTGAAGGGATTGAGCAGGTCGAAGGAGGTGACTCTACTCCTCTACTTGGCTCTCATGAGGCCCCACCTGGAGTACTGTGTCCAGCTCTGGGGTTCCCAGCACAAGAAAGGCATGGACCTGTTGGAACGGGTCCAGAGGAAGTCCATGAAAATGGTCAGAGGGATTGAACACCTCTCCTACAAGGACAGGTTGAGAGAGTTGGGCTTGTTCAGCCTGGAGAAGAGAAGGCTCTGGGGACACCTCACTGCAGCCTTTCCAGATATAGAGGGGACTTACAAGAAAGATGGAGAGAGCCTTTTTACCAGGCCCTGTAGTGTCAGGACAGGGGGCAATAGTTTTAAACTGAAAGAGGGTAGGTTTAGTTTGGACATAGGGAAGAAATATTTTTTGGCAAAGGTGATGAAACACTGGAACAGGTTTTCCAAAGAAGTTGTGGATGCCTCAGCATTGGAGGTATTCAAGGTTAGGTCGGACAGGGCTTTGAGACACTTGATCTAGTGAAAGATGTCTCTGCCCAAGGGCAGAGGCATTGGACTAGATGACCTTTAAAGGTCCTTTCCAACACAAACCATTCTGTGATTCTAAAATAGGCTACTGAAACTTGTGGTAAAGCAGTGAACACCACAAGCTAGTGCTATGGGTTTGGTTTCTTCAACAGGGAACAAGCCACAATTCATACTGCTGTGGGAGATCTGAGTGCCATTCACAGCTCTAGATCTGGGTGTCACGCACAGTTATGCCTGGCACTCACAGTCTCAGAAGGGGCAGCACACTCAGGAGCATACTGCTCTGAAATAAAACCCACAGATTGCTTCCCTGATATATCCCCCTTCTGTTGTATGGTGTACTCACAAGAACCTCTTTTTAACCACTAACGGCTTCTTCTGACTTACCAATTAGTACAGCAAGGTGGATATAGCATAAACAAATGGGAGAATGCTAAACCTCTCTGTGCTTGCCTGTGTGTGCTGTTGTCTCTGCACAATGAGGGAAAGCAGAATCCCATGCTACTCTTCCCTTGTCCTGAACTATATTAGACAGGAAGAAAAGTTCTTACTCTCCTTTTATACTCCTGCTCTTCTTTGATTTGCGAGTTTCTGCCATGCTGCATCACCTTCTGCCAATCACTTTCTCCCACCCACCAATAAACATGAGAATGAAAGAGACGACTGCTCTTCCAACCTAAGTTGAAAGCAACAGAAAAAGTTCCTTCTTCCTGTAGAACTGCTTTGGAGTAACTGCAACTCTGTGAATTACAGTGATCCAGAATTTCATTAGTACAGGCAACACAACGATCAGGTGTTGCCCATCTGGAGCACTGTGTCTGGTTCTGGGTTCCCCAGTTCAAGAAGGACAGGCAACTGCTGGAGAGGGTACAGCAGAGGGCTACAAAGATGAGGAGAGGCTGAGGGACTTGGGTCTTTTTAGTCTAGAGCAGAGAAGGCTGAGGGGGATCTGGTCAATACTTCTAAATACTTAAAGGGAGGGTGTCAAGAGGATGGGGCCGGTCTTTTTTCAGTGGTGCCCAGGGATAGGACAAGAGGAAATGGGCACAAACTTGAATGTAAGAAGTTCCACCTAAACATGAGGAGGAACTTCTTCACTTTGAGGGTGGCAGAGCCCTGGAAGGGGCTGCCCAGGGAGGTGGTGGAGTCTCCGTCTCTGGAGACATTCAAACCCCGCCTGGACATGTTCCTGTGGGACCTGCTCTGGGTGGACCTGCTTTGGCAGGGAGTTGGATTAGATGATCTCCAGAGGTCCCTTCCAACCCCATGTCATTCTGTGATTCTGTGTCAAAGGCATTGGATGGCTTAAAAATAATGCCAAAGTAATTCCAATCCATAGTATGAGTTCTGCCTGAGACACTGCCTAAAAGTGCTTGGCGTTGTAGCTGCCAAAACGCCAGAGTTATACGATACTTCAAATAGTAGTAAAAAAGTAAGAGCCTTTAAAATGGGGTAGGACTTGCACGCCCTCCCTTGCCGTGCACACTAAAGTGATCACTTCTTTTTGCTCCCCTCAGGGGACGCGGGGGTGCGATTCCTCCGCCCCCGCCTGGACGAGGTGCCCAAGCGCCCCGAGGAGCACCGGTGACCCGTGGAGCCCTCCCCGTCCCACCAGTGGCGAGGGGTGTGCCCACCCCTAGAGCAAGGGGCGCCCCAGCTGTGCCGGGCTACAGACCACCCCCACCACCTGCACACGAGGCCTATGAAGAATATGTAAGTAGCCGCATGCGTCCATAACATACGTGAGCCAAAGTCTGTGGCCAACATCAAGTACCTCTTAGTTGAAAGACTCCGGGCCAATGATTCCTCTGTCTCTACTGCTTACCCTCGGCTGGTGAATTGCGATCTGGGTGATGCAGTGTGTCTGCAGACCTGTGTTTTGGGTGATGTGGGTTCGTAGAATTGTTTTGGGTATGAGGTCGTGCAGGTTAGCTCTCAGGGTGTCACGGAAGAACAATGCTCTAAGGACTACTTAATAACTCAAAATCACTCATTACTGTACACAGGTTCTTAGGAATAACAGATTATATATCCTTTGTGAGAAAATAAGCAGGGTTTTTTGTTCTTCTGAATCCTTTTTATTACATATAAATATGTATATGTGTATTCCTATTCAGCATTGTGTTACAGATACATAATAAACAGAAATTCAGGTAATTTTCATGAAAGCTGATACAATGACATATATTTAGCAAGGAGCAGTGCTTACTGTCACCTTCTCTTGCAAGATGTTAAAAATAATTGTACTGTAAACATCAAAGCTTTCAAGTCATCCTCATTAATGTTCCCTCCTGGAACTATCACCATAACAACAGATCTCAAAATACAGGAGAAAGTACCATCGAACATGATGTCAGACTTTTTCCAGCTGTGGCAAATCCAAGGATAAGATGAACATCCCATCCACTCCATAATCCTGTCACTACTCCCGGTGACATTGAGAAGATATAGTTGAGAAGATGCAGTTTTATTCAATTACTGGTCTTCCTAGAACAGAAGAAAGGCAATTGAAATATAAAGTAATCTTTGTTGGTAAAGCTTTACTCAACCATCTGTATTTCAGAATCACGGATTCTGTATTTGTAGAGTAGAGATTAGATCATTATTTGTAGAGTGGGGATTAGATCATGGCCACTTCAAATCAGGGACACACATTCTGTTAATGCCAAGAGTCACAACTGAACAACATCTGCAAAAAAGGAAGGGAAGAAAGTCACTCTCTGTTATTACACAGTTTCCATCTTTAAATGAGATAAAAGTCCTGCAAAAAATAGAATAATAGAATTTTAAAAGTATATCCCTCCTTGATAAATAGTATATTATCTGTTAGTGTCAAAATGTATGAGACTTCCTTTCTGTGCAAAACTGTGTCTTTTCCTAATCCATGAGTGACAAATTTCCAAATAGAACCTTTGTAACGTAAGATTAAGATTATAAATTAAGTAATTTTTTTTTTCACCTGCAGTACTGATAAGTGTTGTGGGGTATTGAACAGTTTTTAGGGAACATTTCTTATGCTTTTTCTGGATGATAAATATATAGAAAGTGGGAGGAGAAGTTGAGGCAGCTGGATTATCAGTGTTAGGAAAGCATTCAGCCAGTTCCACATGGTTTTGAGATGCTTACACTCCCAGGAGCACAAAATATACATGCAGTTAAAGGAGTAATTTTAGTTTGTAATAGATTATTCCAATAAAAACAAACAAATATTTTTGTGTTTCTGTTTTGCCTACTTAGGCAGTAGCAAGAAAGATACTGCCTTATAGGACAAATTCAGATGTTTTAGAGATCCTTCCATCTCCTATGTCATTTCAACATCTATATTCCATAGCCAGGAATTTGTGGCCTTCCCCTGACTTGCTTTCATCCACCAGTTTGCAATGAAAATATCTTGCCATATTGTAAAGACTTGCAAGCGCAATCTAAATCATCTTGGTACCTTATGGACTGAGATGATAATTAAAACACTGTTGATGTGCAAGTAGAAGGAAAAGTTCACTGTCATGTATCCAATTATGAATTCATAAATGATATTTTAGGGAAAAATATTTTTAATTTTGCAGGAAGTTATCAACATGTTTTTTCTTTCCAAATAAACAACTACATAAGATATATCTGGCCAGATACTAAAAGCAAGTGGATCTATTTGTTGACCAGCAACAAATGTCCTGTGTAATTGTTGTTATTTCACACTGAATCCTAGAGATGAAAAACTAATTTATAATGAACAGTTTATACAATTTACTTTGTCTCATTTTCTGCTTGTAGGCAACCTACGAGCATTTTACAATTTCTTTATGTGTTTATGTTTTTCATTTTTGACTATAGTATTTCACTCCAATTTTTGCCCACTATATGCAAGCCCCATTAGCTTGATTAATTGTGCACAAGAATGCAATGTCATTGATTGTGAGTATCCATATTTTTGATTTTTCTTTGTTCTAATAGAACACAGCCATTTGAATGCTGAGCTGAAAGTGAACAAATAGAATAGAATGGCAGCACCAGATTTTTTTAAATGTTTAAACACCGCTTCCTGAAAAAGAAATATCTTTAGATATTTGCTCAGCTCTGCTAATCAGAGATTGTATTGACTGTTTTACCTTGAAACGTCTAACTATTCAAATCTGTTTGGATAAGCATTTAAAAGTTTGGATCACTCCTTTGTTTTTATTATCCAATATTTAGATATTACGCAATATCTAAATATTTTGAGGTTTCCTGATGGCCTTTATGAGAGTCCGTAAAAACAAATGTCTAAAGGTTTCTCAAGAAAAGTGAAGTCTTGCCGTTGTGGTGAATGTATTCACATTCAACATTTTGAATGTCAAGCCCAACCAAAGGGCAAATAATTTGGGACAACTTTCAGAAGAGAAGAGAGCTAGATAGGGAAGGGGGAGTGACACACCTTCACACCTTCTTCTTTACTTTCTTGTGAAACAGATATAGAGCTTTGACTGGGTGCAGCATAGATAGTATCTCAGAGGAACTTCAGAAGACTACTCACAGCAAGAGGAGAAAATATATTTTGCATATATTAGAAAATATTTGCAAAAGGAAAGAATTAGTTACTATGTCAACTTTCCTCACTTTAAAACCAGCTCATTGTGTGTGAAATTGCATGGAGGGCTTAACTAACAGCTGCTGTGCGGCTTCTGAGATCAGAGGGGTTGTCCTGGGTCTGTAACCTAGTGAGTAAGGGTGCTGTTCAAAGCGACAAACCTTAGTTCAGTGTGACCAATCTGTACATGCTTCTCTTCTGCTGAAGGAGAGGTCCACCAGGGTGCACTTTAGAGCAGAAACTTGACCTATTTGTTGTGAGTTTCCCTAAGAAAAAACTTCTTTCACGAAGCTGGACTTAGCCCTTGTCATTACTATCTGAGATACAATTTTACACCTGTAATGCACCAGCGCTGCTATACCAAAGATGTCCCCAGCTGCAGAAAAGGATTCTAAACTTTATTAAAAAAAACAGCCTTTTGAACCTCAGGTTCTTCTTGGGTTTTTTTACTGAAAAACACACATTGTGGTTTCCTGTTAAATGCATTATGGATCATACTCGAACTCCTTCCACAAACGCAATACACAAATTAATTGGAATTATTGCTTAATTCTTCTTTCCGTATATAGCAATACATGCCACAACCAGTTGGCAGCAGTGGCTCTGTCTTGAACTTTCCAGGACTACCGATTATCACAGGGTTGTATTGATACTCAAAGGATGCTGAAGAGTTTGAAGTGGCTGGGAGGGAGGAAGGCAAGTGGCAGCAGGCTCCTCTGGAAGAGCTAGTGGAAAGAAGGCTGTTTGGGATTTATCCAACCACTTTCATAAATTAGGTTCTGTCTGTTTGGGATTTATCAAACAAATTTTGTAAATAAGGTTCATACTCTACATTGCATTGGGCAGAGGTGTTTTGAGTAGAGAGAACAGTACTGTAATTGCATTTCAATTGCTTCTTTTAAACTTACACAGTTGAGTGAGAGGTATTAGTCTTGTTTTTTAGACAGCTGATGTCCCATCTACAAATTTTACAGAGTTTCTATATCAGTGCACCAAGATAGGAAATGGCAAATGAAAATGAGTTCAAACATTGTTTCAGTCCTGCATCATCACCTTTATCGACAGGGCCAATGGGAAGAATGATTTTGTGCCATTTTTTCATTACAAAGGTTAAGATTTGTTTGGTTAGGCATCTACTTTTATCATCTACTCAAAATATAGTAAGGAAAATTAACACTGGTATCTTCTTTACAAGTTGAGGGGGGACTTCTGGAGTCTTTTCTCAACAAGAATAAGCAATTTTAAAGGCTAAGGTATTCTTGGCAACTTATGAAATAGCAAAAAGAGAATAGAAATGACTGATTGAGGTTTATGATTTATACAGAAGTGAGAGTGGGAAGTGCTTGAGAGATCTTCTGCTGGAAGGAACTGAGGAAATAAAGCCGGTGTTCAGTACAATATATTTTAACCTCAGCATCCAGAATTTTTCACTGAAGATTAAAGCTAAATATCTGAAGGGTGCTTAGCCCAAATACAAGCCAAAAATGCTTTTGCTTTCAGACCTTGTTTTGGAAGGCATTTGACCCTGGAGCTGTATTTCTGCCTTCTGAATCAGAAGCTAGTAATGAGCTGTGCAGTGATATTTTTCTTTACATATTTTTTTTTTTTTTAGAGCTATGGTGAGCCTTGCTAAGAGGTTTAAAGCCTAGAAGTGACTTAGCACTTGTTCACTTACCCAGATGCAAGGAATTACCCAAACAGAATAAATTTGGGACTGAAATAAACATCGCTTTTATATTTTACTTGCAGTTGCATTTCTACCTCTGGATGAGAAATACTTCTTACTCCTGGATAAGAAAGGAGACTTCTGCACGTCTAAATATAAATACTTAGATGAGCTTCTTGGTTTTACAAGGACATACATAATTGGTTTGCAAGAAATAGGACGGTCTGTCGAGATACAGAGACTCTGGTACAGCTCCTAGGTCTAGGACAGCCAGATTAAAGAGCAATTTCAAATGCAAATGTTCTTTCTCGCCACTCATTTCACTGATCAAACCCGCCAAATGCAGTTTCTTGTTATCTTCTGGAATTAGGGAAGAGCAGTGCTCTTCGAAAGTCGCTGGAAAAGAACCACACAGTAAGATAGATTGTGCTTTTAATGTCATGCTGTTCTTCCTCTCATTTCAAGCTATTTAAAAGGAAAGCAAATGCCACATTCAACTGTTTATTCTAAGCTCAACGGTTATTTACATTTTTCAATGGTTTTCAAACAAACTGAAACAACTAAGCTCATCTTTATTCAGTGCCAGCCTAGACAAAGAAAAGACTGACAATAAGAGGCATTTTGCAGCACTTTAATATTTTAAAGAGAATAATCAACGTTTACGTGTGACTTCGATCACCAAAATTGTGGTTGTTGGTAGAGGCTTTGTTTAGTATTTTGAACTGGAACTCACAGGGCTTTTAAATCCATTCCATCTGGCACTTCTGAATGTAGATGGAAACTGTGTATAAAGACTCGCATTTCTTCTTCATGGCATGTTTGCATGTTTGCTCTAACAAATATGTTAAAGTGAGTTATTGGCACCTCATTCTGCTACTTTTGAAGTCCATTCCTATAGTCCCAGTAGGACATTCTCAGTGAGAGTGAAGCCCAGACAACTAAGAAGACCTGTTCCAAACTTTAAAATGGTGAAATGTATTGGATATAATGATAGTCAAAGGAGTTTATTTTCATTTTTTTTATGAAATTGGTATTTCCAAGTCTTAAGATGTACCACTTATTTATTTCTGTGCCTCTTTTGGATGAAAAAAAAAATCAATGAAGAATGTACTGAGACTAAAGAGCATTTGAATAAAGCTGAAATTATAGACATGGGAATCTGCATGGCTGAACAACATATTGATTAAATATGATTGATTACCTATTTATGCCCAAGGCACTTGGAAAAAGAGCTAAGCTATACTCAACTTACATCTGCTGTGACTTGAAAAATCAAATTATATTTTTACCATAATAGCAATAAACAAGATAATGTTTATATTATCTGAAAGACCCTACTGAGCTTTAGAAAAATACTGTGCATGATGATTTGATGAAGGTAGAGTGGATTTATCTGTTGCTTGTTCAAACTTTGGAGAATTTGGTCTGTCGATAGTATAAATATATTTATTGCAAAAAAAATCCAGCAACATAAATAAAAAATTAAAGTAGTAGCAACTTTTTTGTGTTTTTCTAAGAGCAAATCCACAGTCAGCATTAAACCTTCTGTGTCTGGGAACCTGCAGTTCTAGAGTTTTTTGCTTACCTGTGCAACTGTAGTTTGGGTCTTATTCTTATAGATGATATCTGAATAAATCAGGCTTGCTCCATGAAACCAAAGGAACTGTCCTGGGAGCAATGCCTCCATAAATTTGAATACTGCTGTCATCAGATTAATCACTGCTATGAATTTCTGACAAATTGACAATGTGCTCTAAAGCAGACTATATTATATCATTTTCTTGATTTGTTTTGATTTCATTGTAATAATCATAGTTATTCAATGGACTAAACTTTACTCATAAAATACATAAAACTGTAACATCTACTTACAAATGCCACAGAAAGATCTTGTAGAGGATAAGCTTTTCTGCCATCCTCTTTGCATTCTCCTTACTTGGCAAAAATAGTTCTCTCCTTGACATTGGTTACCAAGTTTTCGGTTCAAAATTATTTTCCATGCTAGACAGAGTATAAAAGAAAATGCTGATGCAGCTGTACATGTTTTAGTATTATACATGATGTTAATACAACTACAACCTAATAAATATTTATATTTGTTATATAGAGATCTAAGTGAAGGGCATCTCTCAACTGATCATCCAGCCTTCATATGGTCCTTAAATATTCATAGTGGATGCGGTTATATTCATAAGATCCTACATAAAAAATATATGGAGTATTCTCCGTAGATACAGAATTTGCATCATGCAGTGCACCATTTGATCATTAAACAGTGTGATTGTTCATGAGCCTGTTGCCAAAAACACTTGTCTACTCTCACTTGGATCTGTCAAAACTTGTCACTTGGCTATTTTTCTGGTGGAGAACAGTCTTGGTTGGTACAAAATAACTATAGGCATTTGCTGGCTAAACATGATCATGTGAGTGTATGTCCACCCATGTTATGGTTTTTGTGACAGGTTGCAAAGTGAGTTATAAACTTAATTTTTTCCTTAAAACTTATAAAAACTCAGAGAATTGCTGTTAAAGACTTGGGACAAGTCCAATTTAATTAGAGTTGTTGAGGGTTTGTTTGCTGTGTGCATTCAGCTCAGATGGAAGGCTTGGCTCTTCTCTTTCACTACTCAAAGTTCCTTATCCAGATTTAGTCCACCGAGGTATTAAAAAAAGGTAAATAATTTTGGACTGCAAGGTTTATCATGACTGGTGAGTTCCCAGGGAGCCAGACACCTAGAAACTCAGTGGTAATGAGAAGAGCTCAGTGCAGGCAGCTATTTCTTGCAGGCTGGTGAGCACAGAGACTTCAGCTGTGCCAGGCAATTAAAGAAGCCGTGAGCTCTGGTTTCAGGAAGGGCTCTGGGTGGTGAGATGCCATGGTACTTAACATCATCACACCAGCCTTGCCTCCAGCATACCATTCTTAATCGTGTGGTTTTCAGTCTAGCCTTTCGGTAAACTCAGATTAGTGACTTTTTATTACAGTATCCAAACAGTGTTCTTCATTTCAATAGATTTTGTACAGCTAACACAGTACCTGTTTTGTGTGTTATCTTTATTTATTAGAAATTTTCGCTGTAGCTAAATCATGAACCTTAAAATATACTAAAATTCACAGTTTAGGAACTCTTGTACATTAATTGAAAACTTTTATGGGTTGTTCCAAAATAGTATTTTAGTTTTACTGGAATTTTAAGGGCAGGTATTTAAAAATACTTCCCGTTGCAGGAAGCTTTCATCAGAGTTCATGTATGTTCTTCACACATTTGTGACATTGTCATCTTTCAAAAAATACTTCTGCATGAAACTGCAGAGATATGTATTTAGAAACTGCACTTAAAACTAAAGACAAACATTACACAGTGCAGTTCTGTTTCATTCTCTGGCTGATGGGCCTTTATCCAGCTGCCTCTATCCATACACTTAATGCTTACTAAAGATAATTGAAAGAGAGGATTTGTATTTGGTACAATAAAAGGACTGAAAAGTAGTCTTAACATGCCTATTATCTTCTTTTTCCCTCATTATGTTCAGTGCATTTGCAACTCTGAATTTCAGTTATACCTAAGAAGAAGAAAGGGTTGTGCTAGATGAATTCTCTTGTGTATTTGGGTGCAGATGCACCTGTCCAGCAATATACCTGTTCTTTCTGGGTATTTAAAGGAGGGTCCGATATATATGTAAGCCTAGATTTTCATACACATAGGAATTCATATACATATATATATATACCCTGTGTGTATATTGTTACAGACAAAGCTGGCTGAAGCTGTGCCTTGGATGCAGGCCATCTGCAGACACACAACAGCAATTGCTTCCCCAGAGGCAGCGTGTGAACATCCCGTTATCTGCCGCTGTTGGAAGGAGGAGGGTTTATGACTCTCCGACCGCCTTAGCATTTCCATTAAATCTTTGCTTGGGTATGGAGACACGTGCTTACATCCTGATATGGATATGCGTGCACGTTACCTATACCTGCAGCACAGAAAAATGTGGTCCTTTTTGTACGGACTTTATATTGCACATAGCTCCTCTGCAGGAGTAACTGTGCAAGGAATCAGCCTAAAGGATCAAAGAAATAAAATTTAAAGCATGTATTTTCTTTTTGAATAATGCGGTTTAGGGAAAAAAAAGTATATATAGAAAACAAATACAGGAAGGAAAAATATACTAGCAATTATTCAAATGAATAGTTTTACTTGTCTAATCAGATGGACTGCATGAAATACAGTTTTTTTTTCCATCTTTAACACCTTTAGCAATGGTGGTATTAAAGTGACTAGGAAATTCATATGAATACCTCTTTGTCAGATAAATAGGTCAATGTTGTCTCAGATATTCTCATTTTTAAAGCAATGAGATGAATTATATTTTATCAAAGGTGTAGACTTAGTGGACCTCTTTAAACAGTAGCAGTTTTCAACTGCTTTCTCAACAGTAGTTGAGAAAATTGATCTTGTTATGAAATGCAGGACCTTGAGTTTGACCTATAGGGCTTTTAGAGGATGTAGCAATCACTAGAGGAGGGAGATGCAGTATAATGTCTCCGGGACAATAAACTAGAAGACTAGAGGTGAAAAATATTCTTTCTCCTTACAGACCTGGGTTTTTTTCCTGATGAAATTATGGTTGCCTGCATTTTAATAACTTCTACAGTCGTTATAAGTGCTGTTACTCATAGACAGCTAATAGTTCTCTGACTACCTGCTGTTGTTCTGTAGCTCTTGGTGTCATGTAAAAATCTGTGGAGTGCAACATCTGAAATCATAAAGAGTGCAATGTTGGTTAAGTGAAATTAGATAAGTAAATACTTCTTATATATTGGTGTCATAAGAATATATTGCTATCGCAAGGACAGGCTTGCAAACATACCCCCATACTACCTTATGCAATACAGTAAAACTGCATTTAAGTATTTATCAAAATCAGTGTATCTGTCCAAGTAGAATGCAGGGCATTACATATCCGTTCCTAACAAGGTGCTTTAGCTGTAGCCTTGGTGTTCATACTCTCCTCCAACTCTACTGGGCCAATTAGTGAGTTTCTGTAATGAAAACACTAATGATCCTTTGGATAATACACTACCATCAATTCTTTTGATCACCAAATGTCCATCAGATGCAAATTATTAAAGTCTGAATGGGGACAGAGCAACTTCGTTAGAAACCTCATATCCTGTTATCTTCTGTTTGGATGTTCTAGTCCCTGATTGTTGTCTCTTACCGTACACACTTGCAACTTCAGACATGCAACTTTTTAGAAAGCTGAAGTTAAAAAAAACCCAACCAGATATACTAAAAATGATTCTTACTATGGGGCACCATATAAATTCATGTACTGTACTGAGGTATTTTAATATTTTAGTTTCTCTTTCCCTGTATTAGGATCACACGGCTTTTCCCAGTTTCCTTTCTTAGTTGCTTTTTTTTTTTTTTAATCTAAAAAAATAAGTTATCACACTATTTATTAGTCTTTCTGAGGACTGAACTGTAAAACGAGCAAGTATAACTTTGAACTGTGCACATTTGGGTATTTTAAAAATGATTTATCAAAGCCTGGTTCTGCACCATTTTACTCAAAACCGGTTTTCTATGAGCTACGTGTAGCTCATGCACTTGTCTTAATCAAGACTTTACATGCATGTACGAGTCCTCACATATGCTGCACCTGGGAGTTTTCTGAAAAAAAATAATACATTTCAAAGTTTCTGAAAAAAAAAAAATCGAAGAAAAGACGTTGAAATTCAAACTGTATTTCTTTCTATTTTACCAACCAGTTACCATCAATCATTCTACTTTTTGGGCAAACACTGCCTGTATTATTTAACTGACATGCAGAGTTAAAATGTGTGCTTGTTTCTTTTAAAACGGATCTTATTTTAAGAGTAGATAATTCTGTTTTTATTACCCTTTCACATATTCTTGCAAAAAATGGCTTTAGAAACAGGTTTGGTTTGCTTTTTGCTCTGGTGTGTAAAAGCTTACCATGTTGGTTTAATTTTATTTAGTTATCGATAATAAAAAAATAATAAGTGCTTTTAAACTTCATCATTTAAAATACATTTTCTCAACTGTTTTGCTACAGTTTAAAGAGGTGCACCGAGTCTGCACCTTTGATAAAATATGACTCATCTCATTGCTTTAAAAATGAGAATATCTGAGACAACATTGACCTATTTATCTGACAAAGAGCTAGTCCTATGAAACCGAATTTTTGGAAATTGGGATTTCCAAGTATTTTGACAGAACCTCATCAGTTAACTATATGCAAATAAAGAAAAAGGATTACAAACAGATAAAAGTATATCAAGGTTGTGTAAATAAGGCTGTAGAGAAAATGCAGAAGAGACCTGTGTTTCGTTGCAAGTTAAATTTTGCCAAATTTCAATGTGGACACTGTAGCGAGGAGAAAAAGACAAGAAAAAATGCAGTTGTTGAGTTTCAGTGCATCTATCAAATAAATTAGAAGCCACAATACTTTGGTCATTTTTCACTTCCCTTGAACAACTGTTTTCACTTACTTGCAAGGCCACCCTTCATGCAAACACCCTAAACAAATAAATCCAAAAAGTCATTTAGAGCTCTTCTAACTTATTTCTTTGGAGGCACCTATTATAAGTTGCCGTTTTGGAAAAAAAGCAGCAGAAGTGGCTTGTGTGTGCTAAACATAACACAGAGCAACAAGAGGGGGGAAAAAAAAAGTAATTTTCATTGTGTTTTATTCATTTCACTCAGGTTTCAGTTGTGTATTTTCTAAGGGGTAAAAAGTCTCTGATGCAAGTGATTTGTCTTCTCTTTACATAGTCTTACTGCGTGCAACAGAGGAGTATAATTACAAGTAGTCAATAACTGTATGGCTGAATCAGTGGTTAGTATGTGTACTGTTTCTATTTCCATCCACAGTGCAATATGAAGGGGAGTGAGAGCCTTTTCCTCCTGCAGAATCTTTTACAGCCCAGTGTTGGGGTATCCACCTGAGTAGGGAGCATGAGGAAGGAAGCTTTAAAGCCCAGAAGGCAGAGGGAAAACTGGAAGTCAGTGTCTCGCGTCTTGGCTGAATGAAATGCTGGATAAAAAAAAAAAGAGTGGAAGGGCAACTTTACTCTTCTAAATTTATTTTTAAAAGAAAGACTTGACCTCTTGCAGAATTTCTACACATGTAGCGTGCACACCTCGCCACCAGAGAGGCCTCAGCGCTGAGAGCAGAACTTCCCGTCCTGCAACTCAAACAATGGCACCCAAGTCTTGGAGAGGACCAAGATTTATGAAAAGCTCTCTTTTCACCTTTTCTAAGAGGACAGCTGAAAGGTTCTAAAGGGTTATAGCACTGTGGGTACCATTTTTGGGTACCTTTCTTAGTTACCTTAGTCTCCCTGTACATCATGGAAGAAAGTACATCCATCTTGGGTGTCGTTAATTCGAGTAGGGTTATTTTGTTTGCAAAAAAGGAGGCTTCTAAGTCCATAAACTACTTCTGAAAACAGGACTTAAATTCCAAATAACTTAGCTATTTTTTTTTTTATATGCCATTCATTTTGTAGAAAAATTGTGGGGGAAAAATTATTCTATCTTTTTTTAAAAACATCATACCTGTCTGCTTTGATGAGTCTATCACCTTCCGAGGAGGCAAGTAGATTGTAATGTGGCAGGGAGGCAATACTGTTATGATAGTCCCTGACTGAACGATGACATTGTTGAGGTGAAATTCAATTTTGAAAGAAAGGACTTTTAAAGGACCTGCTTTCTTTTGTCAGGACCTCAATCGAGCTGTGTACAAAGTACACAGTCATTCGTTGTTTGTGTTGGAGGAAGGGAACTTTTATGAAGAACTAAGCTCCCACTCTATTTGGAAAGTACTAACTCATCCATACTTGATCAGAATTCATATATTTGGGGATAAGCAAACAGGTGACTGGACACAGTCTGAGTAACTGTTTAACGTTCTGTAGAGCAGAAGTAATTAATGAAAGCTGAAAGATGTTAAAATACACTTCCCATCTTCAGTAACATAAGGCTTTTCCTTCCCTAGTTGGGGGATAATCTTGTTGTTGAACATTTACTTTAAAGCTGTGTGTCTGCATTGCCAAAGTAAGTATAAGTGTACAAATTTGTGTGACCTAGATGTTGAGTAGCTATGATATAAAACTAGAACATTATTTTGAGGAGGAAATTAGCTTTAGTTATTATTCATGTATTTTCTGTCTTCTCAGAATGATGCATGCTGACATAATAATTTGTTTTGCAAAGAACACTTTTGCTCTGCTAAAAGTGCTGGTTAATTTTACACTGTAAGTTTTATTACTGAAGGTTGTCTTCTTGAACTGTCCTGAGATTTGCTGACCTTCTTAGAAAAACAAAATGAAAAATCCAAGAATATACTTTGTTTCTAAGTTCAAAGCATTATGAACCTAATGCTTATTTATTTCTTGAAGTCTGCTTGACACAGCCTAGAATTTTATGACTTCTTTATAATTGCCTTATTAAGTAAAAAAAATAATAATATCTGAAAGTCAACATGAAAAATGTTGTAAAAAAACCCAACTGTTGGGTTGTACCCTGCTTCCTCTGCTGACAGGAAGAGAATACAGAGGCAAAGAAAATGAACACCAAATTAACAAAACCAGCAGGATTCTCAAGATTCATACATGTTTGTATAAATGATCTAGAAGTTGTCTAATCATCATGGTCCTTAAGACTGCATATTCAAAAAAAACCAACTTCCAGACCAACAAACTAAGAAATATATTGGGCTTTCAGAGACAAGGGTACTCGGGATTTTGTGTTGGCAGGGGGTCGTACAAGTCTGAATTCCATCTCCTGAGCAGAGTTCAGAAGTATAAGTAATGTAATAACTCAAAAATCCATGAATGCATCACTGTAAATCTAGAGTGGCTCTTCTGAAAAATGAGATGGAGATCAAAGTGAGCACAGTTGTATTTCTAGGTAGAAAATTAGATATTCTAAGAAAATTGCTGCTGGATGGGCTGAAGCAAGCTTTGGTCCCCTGAGATACTTCTGGTTGGGCCACCCAGCAAATTGTCATCTTATTCTTCTCAGTGGTAGGCTTAAAAATCTCTCCAATCTGAGAGAGGCAGTAACAATTTTCAGACCTTATGCAATCCATAAGTAATTAATGTAAAGCAGAGGCATTTTTGCATGGATAGAGTTAGAAGGACAGTGGGCTGAAGCTCCTAGGTCTTGCTGTCCTTACTCTAGAAGGTTAGCTAGAGGTCAAGAGAAGGGGGAATCTGAAATGTGTGCAGTTATCTTTTATTCCACATAGACTGGGGCTGCAATAGAAGCCATAAACTTCAAAGTAACATTTCAGCAAGTTCAGCAAGGACTTCCCTCAGGACTGTGGTGCAACCTGCTCTTTCGATGTGACTTCTGAATAGACCAAGTTAACAGGAGTAGGGTATCTCTCTCAGACAAAGCAGAAAGTGTAATAGTTTGCTTAAATATTAGTACAATCCAGCTGTAACAGCTTGATTTATTTGTTTTAATTGATATAGTGCTTCCAGGATTTTAGATTAGCAGTTTAGATTTAAATGCGCCTAAAGCAAATCACAAAAGACAAATTGACTCTTTGGATTAGACTTGCTTGTCCTTTATAGTCCTTGGATGGATACAAATACAGATAAATGCCCAACCAAAAGCCTTGTTTAAATTTTAGTAAGCAGCTGTCAAAGACACAGGAGCTACCCTTTTACCAGTCCTGGAGAAAAAAAAAACAACTCATCAGGCATAATCTTTCAACTAAGAGGCTTATTGAACACAACAGGAATATAAAGATTATTCCACAGGGTGCTGGCCACTGTATGAGTTGCCCTTGTGATTTACAGCTGCAATACTGTGCCCTGCATGAATTGCATGACATAATAATCTGTCAGTTCTCGAAGCTATAAAGTCATCCCTTGGAGATAACTGAGTCAGCCTCACATTGATGGTCATTGCAGGACATGACTATCATTTCTTTCTTTAATAATAAAGTGGTGATGTGATTTAAAATGCCGTGCTTTAGGTATAAGACTAACAATCCTATTAAACTATAATACAGATGATAGATCTTGTAAGATACTGTAAGTACTAATCTAGTTCCAAGTAATGTATCAGATCCATTTCAAAGGGGATAGATAGGAACTGACAGGGACCTGTCAGCAGTTTGGAAAAGAAATGGGATGTAATCAGGTTCTTTAGTGAGATGTTAAAAATGTTCACAATCATTTTTACTCAGATATGGAGAACCAAAGAGTTCAGCCATCTTCATCTGTGAAGTACTCTGATTTTATTTATTTGTGTTTATTTAAGGTTCCAAAGTTGTTTAGATAGTGTACAAATATGAGACACAAACTTGCATCATTCTCCAAAAGTTTCCATTGTGTGTAAGAATTTCTTGTAGTGATATGCTGGTCCTTAATGTCATCAACAAAGGGACTGAGTGCCTCACAGGAACACATTAAAAGAAGCTGATTCTTTTAGACATTAGTTCTTCACATCGAAGTCTACTTAAGGATGAACATCATTTAAACTAGCTGCATCTGATTGAGAACTTGTGTATGTTCAGAGAAATTATGAAGTTTTCTTTGTAGTTAGAGAGAGGGAGAGGATGCTGTGGCAGCTTCATGTTGGAGCTCACTCCATCATCTCTGACTGCTCCCTGAGGAGTTTCTGTCTCAGGAACAGGACAGGACTCACATTGTGATTTGCAGCTGCAAATACCAGACCATGCATGAAAGTCATGACATAATTGTGTGTTGGTGCTAGAAGCTCTAAAGTTTTAACTCCTTATAGAATGTTCAGTTCTTCCTGATAATGGAAGTTTTCAGCCAGCCTTCAATTGGTAGAAGATCTTTGAGACTTTTTAGTCCAGTCAGCATCTGGAATATGAAAATCGACAGCTCTGAGTCTTTCTAGAGAGAGAAAGAGGGATATAATGTGTGCAGAGGAATGAGGACTTCAGTGTTACATGTGGCAGTAGTTAAGATTTCACTAAGAACTGATACCTTTATGCAGATATACCACATTATGGCATCGTATACTGGTGTTCAGGCCTGTGCTCTCAGCCTGTTTAGATTAATAGTGAATAGTGAATTAATAGTGGGGGAGCTTAGGAACTATGGATTTCGCAATTAGACCTACTCAGAGAATTCTGATGTTGAAGAACAGGATGTGTTCATATCTGACAGACTTGTCAGATACACTTGTAATAGTGTTTAACAAAGCCACAAGAAGTTCTTACAGAAGTATAAATTTTATTGAACTTTTAATTTTGAAAAAGACAGGTTTTGATAAAAGTTATTGTACAAGGAGTAGTCGGAGATGCGATGAAAATATACTCAGGTCTCTATTTGCAAATTGTCTTAATGTTGACTAATCATTGAGGTGCTTCCTGCACACCTGCACTTGCTGTGAGTGTGCACATGAAAGTTATTAGCATAATGACTCACTATTTTTAAAATGTGTTTATATTAAATGCACAGATCTTCTTTCTTGGGCAAATAACCACAATATGGATAATGAACAATTTGTATCTGTAATTAATTTTTTAACAGAAACTGATGGCTATATGCTTGATATTTTTTGCTGTCAGCTTACTGCTACCATACAACTTTTCCTTCACTGTAGATTTCTGACAGCAAAAATAGAAGGGTAGTCTTTGTTCCAGTCGTCCCCTGGAAATATTGCTGATTCATGCAACACTCTACTATCTGGATGCTGATTCTCTTGATCTGCTTGGCCTGGATTTATTCTTGGTATTGCTGACTTTACTAAAAAGCCATTTCCTGCTGGGGGTGAGGCAGAAAATTCAGTCATGCCCCAACCCCACATTTGTATTCTTCAGATCTTTGTTTCACTTCTTCTGTTCTCACCCCGAAACTTTCTACTCCAAATTATAGGTGGTCCTCTTTCGGCTTATCTGGTTTTCAGTATCTTTGATCTAAGCTTTGAGGAGTAGAATGTAAGATACAGAAGTCTCTTCTGAATCCCTGACTTGTGGCTGCAAGTTGCAGTTTATAGGCAGTATGTCATCACTGTCATAATGTATATGGTATTAAAAAGTACATTCATCTTGCTCAATGAGACTTTTTCAGCAAGGTATGTAAGAGAGTCTACAAATAGCTCTTGGTATCAAAGGAGCTGACAGTGAGAAGAAAAATAGCTCAAAATACAAATAGACCTTTCATATTTGTTCCTCTTGATTACTTATCCAAACCCATAGAATTAACATTGTAATTATCAAGCATT
Organism: Arenaria interpres; assembly: GCA_013399435.1. Taxonomy (NCBI): domain Eukaryota; kingdom Metazoa; phylum Chordata; class Aves; order Charadriiformes; family Scolopacidae; genus Arenaria; species Arenaria interpres. The sequence goes on from VXAK01028453.1 coordinate 76,022, forward strand.
ATTTAGACGGCATAATAGGCACTTGGCAAACATACTTTAAAACAAAGCTTGGGCCAGGACATGTACATTCTAACAAGTGGACCGGTTGTTGAAGGAAGGGCAAGTGAAACCTTACTGCTATTGATATGTATCAGGGTCCTTAAGGAACTCATTTTGGAAGGTTGGTTGGTTGAAAAGCTGATACTAAAGAGCCAAGAAATTTCAAACATCTTGCACATGACTTTTAGACTTCAGTCTTTAAAAAGCCTCTTAGGAATTAGCTTTAAAAAAAAACCAAAAAGTCTCTTCAAGGAATCTGTTCATCAAACACTGGGCCCAAAGTTACTTTTTTCCTGTATTTTAAATTGTGGTTTTGCTTTGAATTAAAGACAACTCTCCCAATCCCCTGAACTTTCACAGATCTTAAATCAAAATTGAACAGAAGCTTTTTCTGGTTCCAAAAGTGTCTGATTACAGTCAAAGTCATTAATAAAAAAAGCTAGCTATGGTGAATTAATAAAGATACTAACTTTAACATATGAATATTCCTGTAGAATTGTCTCTTCTTGCATTGAAATTAAAGTAGTGATGTAGGCTAATGTCAACACCAAAGTTATTTCACAAACTGTTTTCCTCCAATTGCACCTCAGCTAGATGCAAAAAGACAAACTTTTCTGTATGAAAATACACAAAGGTAAACTCATTAAGCAGCAGAAACCTAATAGAAAAGTCAGTCATCTTTAATCTGTACAACAGATACATTTTCAGTTTACTTGAAAGTCAGATCTGTAGCTGAAATTGTATAATAAGTAGAAAACAAACGAAAGGAAAGAAATATTGAAAATATTGCTCAAAAATTTTAAAAAGCAAATTGAGAATTCAGGCTTGGATCTTAGGGAGTGAAATCTTCAATAAAGAATAAGATTTAGAATTCAAAATTAGGATGTCACAGTCTTCAGTATTTGCCCTGGACTTCAGCCTCCTCATATTTCAGTCAGTGCCACAACAGCCTGTTAAATGAGTCATTAAAAGCAAAACCGTAGAAAAGAAGGTGGTTTGTTCATCAGTCATTGTGGTGTGTTTCTGTAATAGTAGCAGAGAATAAAGATCATTCATACGAGAAACACTCACTCCCAAAACACTTAGTATTCTGTACGGACTTATTATGCAGTATTATCAAATCACATCAGATTGCATAAACTTTTCTGCAGTGTAATCAAATGAAAAAAAAAAATTACAGATGCAGTGCATCAGATTAGTTTCACAAGAGCAGTATTTATATCTTGCAAGCAATGACATATGCTGGGAGCAGTACTGTTTCTGGCTTGGGAGGCAGCGTTGGTTTTTTCCCAAGAAATGCTGTTTCTTAAAACTATAGCAAACAAATATTTCAAGAATTGTACAGTTGCAAGACTATCTCAGACTGGTTTTGCATGCACACAAGTCTTGCGGTCACTGATAATTAAAGTGTTTTGAAAGAGATACAGTAAGACTAACATAAGCCTCCAGACTGTACAATTTTCTAGCATCTAAAAGGAAATTGTTAGAATACATCTTGAGAAGGCAGTGGACCAGCTTTTTTATTCTGGATTTGAATTGGTACATGTGTACTGAATCGGGTTTAGACGACACAAAGAACCTGAAGGAGAACTTGCAGCAAGAAGGGAAAAGAGATATGAGGGAGCAATAAAAGTAAGACAAGGAAAGCAGATGATGAAGTCAAGCAAAGGCAGCAAACTTGAATTTTCAGAGAAAAATGTAAAGATGTTATTGAAATAAAGGAATGAAGTCTATGGAAAGACAGAAGTCTTTGGAACAGTGGAATAACATGCCTGTCTATGACAGAGAGAGACTAAAAGACCAACTCAGAGAATAAGAGCAAAGCAAAAAAACCCTGCTATGCCTGTACTGAGGAACAAGGGTCGCTCGTAAAGAGGAGAAAAGAGAACCAAAGTAATGTAGTGGAGGAGAAATTGGAGAGGAGGAGTGCATGGGAGAAGATGCCGTGAGTATAGAAAAATAAGAAACAGTAGACACTGAAATACTATGAGTTCTTTCAATGCCAAATCAAATTCAGCGGGTGCCAAAGGACCTAGCATGTTAGAGAATCGTGCCTGAAGAGGGGTGATTTTATTATTCTACCTGATTCTTCCTTTTCACTCTCCATGTTTTCCGGTAGTGTTTTCTTGCATTGCTGCCTTGTGAGTCTAGAACAAGTCAGGACTGGCCAACGACTCTTTACCTTCTGTTGTCTGCAGCCTCCAGCAGTTTCTCACATCGTTGTCCCATTAGCTTAACCTCAGGACAGGGCTGGCCATCCACAAAGATGCCATAAAACATATTTATATCTGAGCAAGACTGGTCCGTTGTTCATAATGGATGATACCTAGTACAATTCCTCTGAATGCGTATTTCTGAAATATATAAAGTTGAATGGTTCAATCAACCTGATGCATTGCAGAACGTTTCCTAACAGATGATGCCTTGCAGGATCAGGCCTTACATGACTAAAAAATTGAAGCCATGATGTATTATGAGGTTGTGCATCTTTCTCACATCACTAAAGACTAGCAAAATCCCAAACTGAATTTTTCTCAAAATTTAAAAATTAAACAGACAGACCTTCACACTATATGTGATATACATTTTTAATGTTAGAAACACAGTGAAATTCTTCCTCTGGAGATACATACCTTTTCAACTGAGGATAGTATTTTGTCTAAGATCTATACATTCATATTATTAGCAAGTAATTGTTCACTGAGCTTCAGAAATTTTGGATTATTTTCTTGCAATATTTTAGTAGGCCGTTCTTTTTTTCCAAAAACCCCATCTTCCATTTAATTTAAAAAATAAATCCTTTTAGGAGACTATAATTTATGATGTCGACAAGAATGAGATGCTCACTTTCTATTTGTCACCAGGCAACAGTTTAGACTACCCATTCCCTTAACTTATTTGGGTATGACTATTTTGAATAACCACATCTAGTTCATTCTCAAAACATATCAGTTTCATCAAAAACTGGTTTCTGTTGGGCTCAAATTGTAGTCCCATCTATAACTTCTATCTTACAAGTTTTTAGGCATGGCTAAAGAAGGGCTTATGGAAAAGAATATGAATCAAATACTTAAAACTGGCTTAATAATATAGGTTGGCCTTCAAATATTTTTCTCTGGTACAAGAAAGTGCAGTGAATGAATCCACTTGCTTGTTGTTGTTTTTGACTCTGTGAAGGTTGTTGATGTGATTTGAAAAGTGTCCATTGTTTCTTGTCACACAGATTGACTGTATTTCCTGGCCTTTGTGGTTAATGTCCAAACGTATGCATTATGTACTAACTATTCATGTGGAATTTATTGGTCTATTTTAGCATTTTGAAAGCTTCATGTGCAGTCTCTGATCAAGCATGTTACCCTCCCACTTCCAACACTAAGCATCTTGATGTTAATTGTCTTTTGCCTTGTTCTTCAAACCAGTATCCAAGTTCAATTTATGACTCTAGTGTGGGAGGCAACTTGCAGAAACTTACTGGGTTTTATGACATTTTTATTTATGTATTTTAACAAAAGTGGCACAATTGTTATCTGTACTACTTTCTGCTGGGGAGCTATAATAACAGACGCAAAAATGCAAATGGAAGCATCTAAGGGATAAAACAAAGCTAGTTTAATAAGGATCAAGGTATGACAAGAAATGTTGCAAACATCTTCCTCCTTCCTAAATGCTTCTAGTATTAGTGATCACACAAAATCCCCAGGCATACAAGAAACAAAAACCCCACCTTTGAAATGCTTTGAGCAATTAACAATTTTATTCAGTTCTTTTATGTGCTATTTAGCCCTTGGAGCATCCTTTATTTCTAGGAGCACTTTACTCCCACTAGCAACTCCCTGATTTCCAATGACACCAACCAGCAGTGGGAGCAACAGAATAAAGTAGCACAAGAGAAAGATAAGTGGAGACTTACCTGCTACTCTGCTGGGCTCACTTTTAACACTTGCAGTACTAAATATTTTGAGCTGAACTTGCAAATCCTATTTGGATGTGGTTGCGTGCATTTAAATTCTGGAGCCTTTGAGCCAGTAGGAGAATATTCTGCCTGTGCTTTGAGTCATCTGAAGCCCTGTGGCGGTGTTGGAGCAGAAATCCACTAAACCTCATCTGAATGTATGCTACTGAGTCAGATACAGGGGATCCTCACACTTTTTACTGGCTTCACATTTACTTTCAAAATACCATCTAATCACATGCATAGGAGGGAATAAATAACTTAGGTTTAAAAACATCCTTCACAGCAAGGTTCTGCATTTTCCCCTGCAGGATTTAAGGAAGGCTGTGACTCATACTCCAAAATGTATATGGGCGCACGTGAAGATGTTCAGTCATTGAGGCAATATTGAGGAGTCCACCACGTTTCTGATAGTGGTCTAGTATGTGTTAAACCGATGACAGTAATGAGTTGCAAGTGCAAGCTGCTAGAATGTGCTGGGTGTATCATCAGTGCTATAATAATCTGCAAGAATAAGTCTTAGGAAGTACATTTTTATTATTGGAAGAAAGAGGATTATAGTCAAAACTGGCCCTAGAATAATTTCAGGAGGAGGCAGACTGAGGAATTGGTGGTTCTTATTATGTGTTTTGTGTAGGTGTAAGGACGAAGGCAGAATTTTTTGCAGAAGGGAGGAAACACTTCTAAATTGCGAGAGAAGTCCATAGTCCATTTCTTGTGCAAGAAATTAACTACATTTCAAGTGATTATTTAAACCAGCAGGTGAAGAAAAGGTGACATTCTTAGGATCATACACAGAGACTGAATCATGACACCAATAATATCAGAATAATTCCCGAGAAAGCCTGCCACTAACAAAAAAACAAATAAGGTCACAGGGGCGCGTTCCAGAAAATGTGAGAGCTGTCAGATACAGGGGATAGTCAGAATCCTGGCCAGTAATAATAACAACCAAAGCAATACTTTACACTCCTATGATTTTTTTCTTCTGAAAAATGTCAAATAATGTCATCTTTAAAAAGGTTGTTAATTTTCAAACAGTTATGGCTAACTCAATGTCCAGAGATTTTTTATTTTTTTTTTAAAATGTAACACCAAAATGTAAAAGCCTCAAAATAAATCTCTGCCTTAGATGAAATGTCATTCCACAAGTTATCATTAAATTAACGACACGTTGTTGTCACAGAAAGGTGCTGTTTTTCAGGATTATCCAAAAATGAAACTAGGCAAGCTGTCACAGTATGTTTCATTATTGCTAATTTAAGTTAAAGCTTGCACTGGCTTAAATTATTTCCTTTACTACAGTATCTCATCAACAACAGGACAGATTTACCGGTTGTTGTTCTCCCTTCCCCAGAGCATTTGCATTCTTTCCTTAAGTTCTGTAAGACAGTTGGAAGATATCCAGACTATAGTTTAAATTGCATTTCCAGTCATTTTATTTCAGTTCTTCATTTTTCAACTCAAGTCCCTAAATTTTATACCAAATGCCTTTAAGTGAAGAAAGTGGAATGAAAAATCCCCCCTTATTCAAAACACGTCCACAGTATCTGCATAAGCTCAAGCTTTTTGTCGAGTACCTACTACTTCTTCATCAGTGATCAAAAGAAATAAGTGTGTGCCCATGTTTTATTAGAGGACTGCGGGATTGTAGGATTCTCCTGCAGTGGTTGAGATCTGGCTTCCAGTGGTTTAAATTAGGCTTTAGAGGCTGGACCTCTAGAGGAACTGTTTATGTCTTTAAGCCTTTAGATTTTCCTTCGTTTTGTAAAAGTGGTTGCAGGGAAGAGGACAGTCTCTCTGAGGCTGAGACCCTTGGGTTTGATTTAGGCAGCGCGTTTCGGTTCTTACTGTCCCCACTGAATCTTATGCAGATAATCAAGGATAACATTTAAAGAAAGCACATGCCGCTCGGCACCTCTTAAACACCTAAGGACAGACCACCTGGTACAGACAGAGGATTAATTTGGGATTACTTGGGGAACTTTCACACACCAAACAAGGATCCAGCGGGCCTCGTATGGGCACTGTGCTTTATCACATGGTGCAGAGCAATATTTAGTTAGAATGGGTGTAGTATTTAGTATGCTGCAACAAAAATATGCAACTGCTTGGTTAAAGCAAGGGAAGTGTTACATTGATGGGAGTCGAAGGAGAACGTATTGCAACCATCTTGTCTGACCTCTTGTGTCATCACGACCAATTTTCCCTGTGTTTTTTGAAACATGGATATAAGAATTGAACATAATGATCTAGCAGTAGCGGAGCAGATCTTTGTCTGTTTTATGAAGGGATAAAACCCGTGTCTTAACTGGTCCTCCAGTAAAGTAGAAATACAGAACATACTTCCTCACACCCCAGCAGCAATTGGAGCTGGGGTTTATTGGCTGTCACCCTCCCACTTAGAGATATGGGAAAGTCTTCTGAGGTCAACCCAACCCTCGTTCTGCTGCTCAGCAGTTGCCTGGGGTCAAAGTCCGGCTCAGAGCACTTTTAAAATGAACTGCAGTTTCACAAACTGTTAGGATTGAGATTCTTAAACATTTTCTATTTCTCTGCAGGTTTGGTCCATTATCACTACTTCTGCTAAAATACATGTAATTATAAGATGTGACCTAGGCTGAGGTTCATCTTATATAAGTTAGCAGTGTAAAATTTAGCTGTCTGATGGTGCAGCTTCATAACGCATGCCTAATACCTTTTTTTTTCAGATTACAAATAAAAATTCCAACTTCAGTGTCTCAAATTGCACCATAAGCCTGTGGTGCCAGATGCTTGTTGCTTAGAAATTGTTTGCTCCATTTCCAGAACTTCAGTTCACTTAGATGTTTTTGAGAAAAACCTGTGTTGCATTAAACTCTATATTAGGTTTAAAAGATTTTTAAGTCATCTCTACAGAAAGGCTTGGTAACTTTATCAGAATCCCTAACCCCTGCACTGTCCCACCTGCCATCATCTCCCTGTGCTCCTTTCCTAGCACGCAGAGGAGCATTTTTTCACATTACCTATGGGTACTCATTAGGGCAATTAAATGGACATGCTACACTTTAATTTATTTGCTTGCATTTTACAATATGCTTAAAAGATACCTCAGATAAGAAAAAAACAAGCAAAATAACCAGCAGTAACCAATTTACTTTTCAACATGGATTTCACTAGGAAACTGAGTCAGCAATAGCTGTTATTTCCTATGATAAACACATTTTGCATCCTTGCATTGTGGTAGGTGGCAAAGTAAGGATTCTCTGCAGTTTAGGAGGAAGCAGCTGGCTAAACACCATTTAGGGTTAATTCTAGCAAGGAAGGCAATATCATAATAATTTTAGATGTGAGAGCATCTAGAAGCACATAGGTTGAGGGGCTTTTTTATGCAACTTAGAGTAAAAGGACAGTTATTTTCCTCTCATAGCACTCAGAATGGAACCATAATGGCTTAGCATTGTTTAAAGCTCATAAACTGCAACCGTAAATCAGCAAATTAGCTAATGATTGCCTCTGGGTAGCGATACATGATGAAAAACAAATGAGGAAAGGTACTCATGCATTACACTTTGCAGCTACTGGAAAAATTAAAGTTCTAGCTTCATAAAAAAACTGTTAAAGGGATGTTATGAAAGGTTGTGCCCTGGTAGCAGAACAATTACTGCTGCAAATGAGCATGCTTTTTTAATAAATGCTACTGCAATAAGTCTGCAGTTTAGTGCTAGAATTTTTAAATGATTCATGATGCTGTAACTGGGAAGTTGTATCTGCAATGGGAAACTGTGAAGCAGAATACTGTATGTCCAGCCTGTTCTGGATAGTGTTGACTCCGAGTACTACAAATACACATAATTAAATAACCAAATAATTTCACATATTGATATCACTGTACCAGTAATCTTCAGTGTGGGGACAGTAATGGTAAGCAAGACATCAGACTTTTCAAACCATAAAGGATTTACTTTGTGGGTGGGGTCTGGAGTTTATCATATCAAGAAGGTAACTTTAAGACAAATCCGGTTACACCCAGAAACTGATTTTCAGGCATGTGAAGAATTTTATTGGTAAAATCCAACATATTTCTGGCTTAGATGGTATGTCACAATGGCAGTTTTGAGAATTTGAATTTTAGACTTGAGTATCTAAAAAGGCACTTATGCAGACTTGTGCTTCAAAGCAAGCGTAATCCGAAATGTCTTCAAAGTGGTAGTAACCTAAGGCATTTAGAAATGCTATGACTCATGTTTTTAGATAAATGCTTATTTAAATAAATGTTTTTTTAAAAAATCTTAAACCACGTCAGGAAGCTGTTGGAACAGGTCTGTTGCTATAAAATTAAAAATAAAGAAATCTTCAAGGCAGGCAATAGTAATCTCATGTCAGGGGCACTTGAAAGTGGTAGTGAAGGACCTTGTGCACTTGTCATTTTGTACAAAGAATATGCAAGACCTTTTGACCAAAAACTTATATTTGTTCCACTCTCTGGTATTTAGAGGTCAGTATTATTAGTCAAAGCACCCTATTTTTTTGCAGATTACAGTCTTTCTCCTATCTCTTTTCTGGCAAACTTCTGGCTTACATATGTAGATATTTGGAAAAGCCAAGTTTTCATCAACATTGATTATAAATGATTTTGTGCTTTAGTAGTATGCAAGGACTACAGAAATCCCTTGTAATACAGTTAAAGTATAGTTACATATAATGAAAGACTCTTCATCTCAGAACATTTAGAGTCTTGAAGCCTTTGTGCCAAAAAATGAGCAGGGCTAAAATAAGGGAAGGACTTCTGTGGGGAGACTACCACCAAAGAAGCATACAAGGCATGGTTTTTTAGTCCAACCATGTTTCTGTGGAGACCACTTTGTGATCTTATATATATTACATTTTCTTATTAAGATAGAAATTGCTGCTTTTGGACATTTCTCTACAGCAGGCATGCTTTCCAGACGACGCATGTGTAACAAGTCATAAATATATGAAACCAGTTATTTGTAGTGATCTAAGCTTACCAGTTACCATTGCTGATAGTTATATTGACTTTTACTGAACATGATATGATAGAGCATAGAGCATCGATGGGGAATTCTTTGCCAATGAAATAAACAGCTGGAGCCTGAGTCCTGCTCTCACAGTATTGTAAACCTGGAGTGATTCCAGTGAAGGTATGGATTTATCACAGCAAAATTCAGGAAAGAGACTGTGACAGGTACATAAAATTGGTCTTTTTCAGAGGTGAGAACTGTCGTATGCTGCTTAGTTTTATTTCCGTAATGCCCATCTAGATGTAGTTCCTTGGATACTGTTTTGAAACAAATAATCAGAACCTATATTCAGAACCACTCTCTCTATTGACTGTATATGGATTCTAGATTTCTTATGAGGCATGTAAATAAATTAGATACTCTTGTGCTTTTATTAATTGTCCAAACTGTCCTATTTCTCAGGAAGGGGAACTCTCTTATATGCTACAGCATCATGCAGGACCACCTCAAGTCCTAGGGGATGGTAACAACTACTAAATGTTGCTGCTTTTTGCAACTTTTAGTAGTTTTAAGCAGACTGTATTGTCTTGGTAGTGTATTAATTGCCACACGGAAGTAAATGAAGTTATATGCTAGTTCTTACTAGATATTTTTGTTTGGACTTTTTTGGTTTTATGTAGGTTTTTGTTGTTTGCTTTTTTTTTTAAATGAAAGCTATCTTCTGTTGGAAAAATGATGCGAAGAAAATGTTAAACTGTGGGTTTTCTCCACAAAGAATACATTTTCTACAGGGACCACTTTTGGCTGTGCATACAAGGTACTTTATAGTTAAAGGAGAAATTGCTGGTATTTTAACATTTTAATAAAATACAACCCCAAAGCTGTCAACTGAGGTAATGTGTAGTGTGATATAGTAGACTCCTGGGAAATATGCACTGAGATGCTGCCAGTAATGAAACTAAAACACTGCTTTATATTAGTCTGTTTTACAAGATCAAGAGCCTCAACAGTGAACTATGTCAAAAATAAGAACCCATGTGGAAAGGTACTGGTCAAATAATGTCCACTGCAAATTAAAACAGTAATATTGGCATGGGCAAGAAGTCAAAGTGTTGATATTTGTATATTCTGAACTACTTTTCTCCCCATATGTAACTATGAACTCCAGTTAGTAACAAAATATTAGTGTCTTTGAAATGAGATTTCCAGATTTAAAGTTCCAAGGAGGCTGGTAAAAATAAGTTTCTGTTTGCAGCCTTCCTCATCTTCTTCCCCTTGCACTTGCTGAGATCAAGTACACAGACAGTGGTGAGAAAAGGTTGAATAGTTCTCTTACCTTTGGAAAGAAGGATTTCGTGTCAGCATTAAGAAGGATTTCGTGTCAGCATTAATTTCAGTCAGCTGAGTAGCAAATGCTAATACGATGACTCCTTATCACTGAATCTGATGCAAAGAGCAAAAGATAAATCATGAGTTAGGCTTAGATCCAGTGTTGTACACAATGGCACCTAACAAAACTATAATGAGCCTGAAATAGGGGTGCCTAGTCTTGCCACTTGGTCTAGGCTTCCTGAAAATATAAACCCCCTATAAAGTCTAAGAAGAGTAGGCATCTCAGAAGATCAAGAAAGAGTCCCTGTGTGAATGGAGAAGCTTACCACTGACCTGACTGGGCTGAAGGAAGACATTCTAGGACATTCAATCTCAAAAGTGATACAAACCAAAGTACAAATATGCTCTTTTACAGATTTACTACAAGGGTGAATTAATTCACGTTGTATCCTTGTTAATATGTGTGTGTATATATGTATATGTGTGTATATGGGTGACATTTTACTGAAGAAAAAATAAAGAAAAATATCATATTCTGCAGTAACTTGCTCTACCAAAGCAAGAACACAAAATAAACTTGCCACAATGAGCACGTCTACGTTACTGCTTCAGTAACACCAGACACTGAATATAGAGGCAAGGCAAATTCAGACCTGAGAAGAACCACTCAGGCACTTTAAATCACTGATGTAGATGTACCCAAGCTGCACACAAGATCTATTTCATACACCGACCAAAATAGGGATCACGGTGAAGGAGGTCTGCTTTAGGTCCTCTACTTTAACAGACCCAGCATAGAGCTGAAATCCCAGTCTGCTGCAGTGAGGAGACTGGAGCAGAGTGTCTGGTTTTATGCTTTCTAAAGATTACATCTAAGGGGCGTCTTCTGCTGCCCCTTGATTCTTGAGGAGCCTTTGGGGACCCCCTGGGTGCTGATGGAGTAGAGCAAAGAACATTGCTGAGAGCAGGCCATAGAGTCATTGCAAACTGTCAGAAGTCAGAAGGGGATGATTCTGCAGTAAAAATTTATCATCGCTGAAGGAAATAACCTCTTTTTTTCTCTTGGTTATAATTTTAATGCTGTGTTGGTTATTTGTAATTATGTAGCTGTTACAGGACAGGGGAGGAAAAAGTGGTAAATAAGGCTCAGTTATAACACAAGCTGCTGACTAACATTTTACAAATATAAAAATAGAAAATTAATTTCCATTACAGTCTCAACAATTACTATTCATTAATGTAAAGATGCTATTGAACATTCAACCTACCCTACTTGAAATCTCTTTCAAAACACGCCTTCCTTCATTAAAGTGGTCTTTCTTATCGTGGTCTCAGTATTTCCTGGCATCTTCATTACTGATATATATGATGTCTATCTGTAGTATTTGCATCTTTTGCACCTCATTTATATGTTTGGCAAAGCCTTGTTAGCACTAGACGTACTACATGCTGAACAGTATATTTTAAAAGGAATAACTGTTAAATCTGAAACTATTTGTGGGTTTTAGTTTTCAATTAATTACTCATATATAAGAATCTTTTTAAACAGGAAACGTAGTTTAGCATTTGTTCCTTTTCCTTGTAATGATTGTGATCTTTACAGTGCAACAGACGGTTCAGCATTAGCTTCACTATGAGGAAATGGCTATAAACTAAAGTTATTTTGGAGTTGCATATTTTTTATAATGAAAAAAACTAAAAAAGAACAGACTGTAATTTTTAGTTACTATTCTAAGATGAATACAATTATCATAAGTCCAAGTTGGAGTCCCAATTATGACACAATATAATATACAAGAAATATAGCTTATTATATAATATACAAAAAATGTATGCCTCTGCACTATCTTATATTAATGTACATATGGAGGAGCCTGATTTGAACTACAAGAGTTTGCTGCATTTATTTCAAGCTGAACATATATTAATACTTAAATATTCAGAAAAGTCTTCAACTTCATTAGCGATTCTCCTTTGTTTTATACTACAGCCAAAAAAGCCAGAGTGAAATCAAAGTAATGTATCATTTTAATAGAGGTAGGAAAGGAAGCACCCATAGATTTTATTAACAGAAAAAAATACAAAGTTGGCTGTATATGTGCACGGTACCCAGGCTCCACGGTCTATTCCTTAAGGAGGGGCAAAGCCTGGGAGGTATGCAGCTGCAACGCAGACGGCATTACATCAAGGGGATTTCTAGGATACAGGGCAATTTCAGACCAAAATGGCTGGTGTTGTACCTGCCCTTGTAGCAGCTTTTTGTATCATTAATAGCTGCCTTGTCCAAGAATCCTGAATGATTAATGTTAGAAGGGTGTATGCTAGTGCTTTGTTTAATTTGTATTTGGATAGTATCTTATACCTAGTGACCATGTGCTGTGCAAATAAGCAGCCCTTTGATTGCTGTGAAACATTATTAGTGACAGTGATTTGTGAACAGAAGGGTGTAAGGTAAAGAGTGGAACAGACAGTATATGGAAAGGAATGTGCCAGAATATATGAATGACTCAACATTATCAAAGCTATTTCAAAAGGATATTTTAGAGGCTGCAGCAACTGCCTGTCCTAGAATTTAATCAGAAACCAAAGCTTTGAAAAGACTCCAGAGCGAAAAATGGAGGTAATGTAAAAGTGTCACTCAGGCCAGCAGGCAATGCTAATAAATTGCCATGTCTTTGTCAAATGCTCATCACTCATTCTAGTGTCAGGTAATGACCATCCAAATCGGAATTGTATAGATCAGGCAAGATGTTTAATCCAATCGTCTTTGCTATTTTATTACATGAATGTCTAATAAACTCAGAAAATGTTGAAAGGACTCTTAATATTTAACAGGAAAAAAAAATCAGAAATAAATGCACTGTAAAATAGGATTAATGGTATAAATTTGTGGATTAGCATAAATCCTATTTGCGCCTACTTAATAAGGCATTATAAAGCAAGCAAGGTTTATGTAATAGGATTTAATCTTATTTAATTTCCTTTTTTAAGCAAATATCCAGTTGACCCTAACATATATATTACAAAAGCCAATTTGTGAAATATTCTGTAGATCCATAAAATTTCTTGTGATTAAAGGTCGTGAATATACTTGACACAGTTGTGTGCAGGCTCCAAGTTGTCCATATTACAACCTTGTTCCACAATTGCTGTGGAGGAAATCCTGTCACTAAATTCAAAGGGAATTGTGTTTTTTCTATTATCTTAATAGCCTACCCCTTTCCTCCTCCCCTACCCCCCTTCCCTCATTTCTGTTTAATTTATTTTATTTGGAAAGACTTAGAAATTTACACCCTACAATTGATTATACACCCATTAATATGATAAAATTTAGTTTAATAAATGTACTGTGTTTGTGTGTATTTAATCATTTGATATGTTTATGTGTTTCTGGAAATAAATAGTTTTCCAACCAGTAGTTTTCTATTCTGACTATAACTCATGAAATTAGCTTCAACACTGAATTATGATAACAGGCTTGATTTTATGTGGATGGTAGACTTAATTAGCGGCTTTCTTACAAATATCTTTGTGGTTTTATATTACTGAATAATGAAAATGATCTTGTTTGCCTTTGAGTAACACTTTTGTCTCAAAATAAAGGTTAATCATGAGGTTTAGGATGCATGGAGCCGAAAATCTTTTATTTATTACTGGACAGAGTTTCTCCTCCGGGCTGTAAATTTATTTATTTTTATCCAGTGTTTTTGACCAGTGTAGATAAACAACAATCGTTGAAAGTTAGCTCATCCATAAAATTACCATGATTTCAAAGCTGACAACAAGATATTAATACTCAGAAATAAGTCATCTCAATTTAGCTACTTGCAATGAAGTTAACATCTTTCAGACTTTTTTAGACATCTCTGTGCCATTGTTGCATTGGTCAAAATTAATTTCTAAGACTATTTGAAAAGCTTGAGTTTTCATGTGAAATATTATTTTTCACTGTCCTGTAGAAAGTGCTATTAGTGTTTATGACTATGCCTATTCTCCCTTGAACTCTGCATGACGATGCTAATCATGACTCTACATTTGTAGTGATATATTCTAAATACCAGATATCAGGTCTATTTAGTGGCTGGAATTCCTTTCACCATGTGGGCATTTTCATTATTAGTCCCACTGCCCATGTGCCACCTGTGTTGATAATCTTTTTTTAATTACCAATTTTGGAAAGTCAGGCTTTCAATGTACTTTTTCTAGTTGCTTATGGAAAAACAACATTAATCTCCTTCATGAAAGATGACTACAGAGGAAACCTGTGGCTCCTCCGGTGCTAAATTATTTCCCTGCCTCAGAGGACCTGAGTCTTGCACTGACTAAGGAAGCCACCAGCACGTGCGTCCTCAAGACAAGTGTCACTCAAGGCAAGCAGAATTCCTCCAGTCCAGAGGATTTGAGATTTTCAAGAAAACTCCTCCCTAGTAAGGCCTCTTGTTTTTTTCCCCCATCACTTTCAGAGAATTTTTGATTTTCCTTCAAGAAACATTTTCTGATGTTTTTCACCTTAATTCTGTTTCTCAGGCAACACAGGCTACAGGAATTGCTGTTAATGTGTTGTTACTACAGCATCCAAAGTAATTTCCTTGGTATTTCCAGACACAAACTTCCTAACCCCACCTTCCCTATGTCCTGTGACACAGTCCTGAAGCTGTCTGGTGCAGTTCTCAGGGAATGCTTTCATTTCTTTGAATGCATTTCAAGACATAGTATTTTCTTTCAGTACTCATGAAATGAACAAATACAGTCATTGCTTTTTTCCAGGTCATTCCTGACTCTGATATTTAATGCCGTTTCATTTCCACTTCCTCCACGTGTTTAGTTGATGGTCCAAACATTTTTGGATAGATGAGTAGTGACTATAGCAGAGATGTTGCACAGGTTGTTTGACAAGCTCTCCTGGTACGTTATTGATATTACGAACAGCCTAAAATTGCCGACTGCATTTTCCGAGGAGCAGACAACTTCTAAAACCCAAATAATTTAGTATTTCCATTAAGTTATTGAAAATAGTAATTTATCGTTTCCAAAAAAGCAAAGAATTAAGATTCTTAAAAATACACTTAAAGTGCAACAACTGCGTATTCAGAAAACATTAAAATAACTTATCAGTAAATAACTCAGTAAAGCGTCATTGTGAAAGGCACTTTTACAGAACATCGTGTCAGCATTGTGAATGGTAGTGCTGCTACAACCTTGAAAAATAGGCCTGTCACTAATTTGGTAATTAAGCATAATTACCAAATATAACCATGAATTCTACATGTATTTTATAGCTGTGGTAAAGAAAAGGTGATTCATTTTAAAAATATATATATTGGCCTAAGTCTGTGAAGGAAATTAGCTTTTGATATAAACTTGGTCAACATCTGATAAGCTTGTTTATTTTAAATGACACATGACTGAAATTCAGTGGAAGTGTATGAAAAATCCCTCCAAATATGTCCTTTGTGCTCCTTATTGTTATAGCACAGGAATGACCTTCCATGTCTTTTTTGTTTATAGAAGCTCTCTTGCACAATTAATGCTGCGTGGGGATGGGTAGAGACACAGATGACTTGTGGGCATGCTCCCAGAGGCCCTTCTACCTGCAGACACGCTCGTTCTGCCTCCCTGGTGACCACAAGGCACTGGTGGGAGAGGTGTAGGGATCTCCCAATCCATCTGTACCCCCTTATCCACTTGGCATGGTCCAAAAGTTGGTTCTCTTTAGCAACTCTGACAAACATTAATGTGTTCTCCCTGGGGGGTGCAGTAGGTAGGGTGAATAATCTAGAAATATAAAACAAAGTCCTATCCTCTATCACTGTTGAATAAAAATTGAGAAAGCTTTTTTTTAGTCATTTGCTCTAGACCTCTCTGTTGTAGACAAAATTACATTCTACTTCAGTACCTCAAGTGCTGTTTCTGATTAGCTCTTTAAAACACCACTAAGTGGTGGGGCTTCATTTATTTCCCTTGATACATCAATCTGTTGCCTGACGGCCCTCGTGGAGAGGAAATATTGCCTGTTCTTCAACTTACACACTTCTGGTTTCATATTAAAGGAGAAAGTAGTTCTTTTTAATGCCATTCTCTTGGGTAGAAAGAAGGTCATGCTCTAATTTATGTGGTACTGTATGTTACAAGGTTTGACCTATCCCAGGTATCTCAGATTTGAATCTGAAGTTCTAGAAGAATAAAAGTAAATATTAATTATATCATTTGTTCATTCATTCTTTTCTTTTCTACTGACACTTCTTTATACTTCCCCTTCCTTCCTTTTTCTCGCCTATCTCGTCTTTGAATTTTGTTTGCTCCCTTTCGTCCTTAGTATGTTACAGCCATTTTTGTGAAATCTAACCACTTCATAAAAATGTGTTGAAATTGCATTAGCTGAGATTTATATATCTTTCCCTCCCTTTTGTTGTAATTTCAAATGTACCTGCAGTCTTTTGTGTAAGAGTGAAGGGAGATTTTTTATATGTATTTCTGTAGTTCTTCAAGTTTTTCATCATGAAAAGAGGTGCAAATTCTGATAGAAGTTCCAGTCATTTCACATACACTGAAGAAAGGTTGCAAAACCTGACTTAAAATATGGATTCGTAAGTTATTCTGTATTTTAAATCAGCTTTCCCCACTAGTATACTAAATGTGAATTATATTAGTCATTTTCTGCATCAGACATTATAGATAATGTATTTTTGCTACATGGTTTTAATTCATTCAACAATATGGTATATGGTGCCAGCTGAAGTTGGATTTCCTGTGTTAATTTAATAAATATTCCAGTATCTTCAACAATATCATTCCACTCCTTGAATCCTTTGTCTCTTTCATTTTAATTGGAAATGTCTGATCTTTATTTCTAAGAGCATAATGTTTTACATTGCATCCTTCATGTCCTGAGACAGTGTGCTTTACGTCTACTTGTCTTTCTTGCTCCTATCCCTCCTTTTCTTCCCCTGAGTCATACTATTTGTGGTGGTGTTCTCCACATCTGATGTTACAGCCATTCTTAAAGGTCTGCTTCTCTTCATTAAATAAACAGTAAAATAGTGCATACACGTACGGTAGGAGAGAAGATGAAAATAGTAGGTGTGATAAAACACTTCTGAGAGAAATGAAGTCTGAACTGGTTAAGATGCTAGCTAGAGTTTGTAATCTTTTATTTAAGCGAATATTATTACAGAAACGTAAAGTGCACAGATACGCTTTAGAAAAACTTTAAACATTATGTCTAATATAGCAAGATGTCTTTTGGGTTATAAATTTGAATTTCCAACATATTTGCGTTACCATTTCATCTTGCAGTGTCTGTGCAACTACACATTTAATAACTCTACCCAAGTACTTAAATAAAATGCTAAATAGTGTTGGACCAAGGATAAAGTCCTCTGGCTTTTATTGGATCTTTCTATTTTGATAGTGATTGTTGATAATTGTTCTTCTGAGTATGATTTTTTCAACATTTCTGAACTCACCTTGTAGATGAATAGATGTTGTTTGATCAGATGTGTTTCCCTAGCAACTCCACCAAAGGGCAATTCAGATCTTACACAGGCCAAATTATCTATGAAAATGTCTTTTTTTTGTCCTCAGTTAACAGTACAAGAAATGTAAAGCAACAGTACTCTCAAACTAGGCATCTCAGCCACATACCAAAAACTAAGTCGAAAGATTCTGGGCCTTTGTCAAAAAGTAAAATATTTGAATTTCAATAATCAAGAATGAAAAGTTAAAAAATAAGAATAGGGGAACTGAAATGTCTTTCAGTGGAGCATAAATCTGGATTAAAAGGCAGAGTCAAAAAAAATATTTCAGTGTTGATGTTTGCCGCTTAAAATTGTGAGTCCGACGGCATACAAAATAAGTGGTTTTTCACTTATTTCTTGGTAATGTACAAGCACTAATTCAAGTTGTTACTATAGAAGAGCTACTAAATAATAATGAATACCTTATAATTATTTTGCTGTCTCAGAACAGATACTGTGCTGAAAGGTGAAAATGAAATACAGATTTATTTGTTTTTAAATTGTTTCAATAAATGTAAAAATGCAGTCCAAAGGACAGATTTTAAATTTGTCTTGAGGAAATAATCAAATAAAATCCTCAGAGGTTATATAGTTGCTTCTCAAGAAAATAGCACTTGAGCTTAGCCTGCAAGAGAACGTAAAAATCAAAGATTAACCCAATATGAATATCAGATACAAAAAGTCTGTGAAATAGTTTTATTTGCATCAGAGGGAATGTTAGCAAATTTATCATCATTAACTTTTTAAAATTTACTTGCAGAGAGTTGAAATGTTTTTGGAGGTTGACTTTTTGAATACTGAGAAAGCAAGGGGTACTCGAAACTCACTGAAGGTTTCTGAACAAAGTGAGTTCAAAATAAGCGAAACTGTCAGAAAATGTCTACGATCTCTTACTACAGCAAAATTTCGTAAGAATGGTGTGCCGAAAATATTTACACCTGTACACTATAGTCATTTAGCATGCAGAGAACATGGGAAAAACTCAATTACAAAAGCCAGCAAGAAAATAAACATTATGTCTACAATGAATTAAAAAACCCACAGTGCGGTGTTGTTCCTGGAGCAGTGATTTTTCTGTGCTTAGAAAAAAATGATTGAAATGAGAGAAATTATAAACAGAATAAAAAAATATTCTGATGCCTATAGTTAAAACAGCTGTTTATGGAACAGCTATGTCATGTATGTGTGTGTATGTTCTTCAGCTATAGACTGTGAAAAGTGGAATGAAACTTGCTTCTTAGGTTCTTTGATCATTTCAGTAAAGTACTAGAAGAAGAAGTTGAAATACTTTATGCCTGCAAAAAGGCTTTTCGCATATGCTGCTACTTTTGCCTGTTATCTTAATTGTCTATATTTGTTCAGTCTTCTCAGACATAAAATCTTAGACATAAAATCTATTAGGCAAGGTTCTTATCTTTTACTACTAGTCCTTAGTATTAATAATTGCAGTGTTAATGCTTCTCTTTCCATTTCTGATGGATTTCTGATTTTTTTCTCTATTCACCAATGACTAAGAAAGTGTTTTCAGCTTTGCATAGGTGTGTGTGTGATGTGTGATCAGGAGGGATTTTCTTGTTAGGACTCAGTTGAATTTATTCATATGAGATGCATCTAGCTATAAGACAGAGAAGATTTAATCATGTATCAAAAAGTCTTTACCTTTCTATACTAGATCTTAAATATATAACTGTGTCCTCAAGAGGTTTGGTATGAGATTGACTATATTTACCCATGAAAGCATCATAGCAGACCCTAAAAAATAATTTTATACCTTGGTCAGTTGAGGTGATAATGGAATTACCAACTGAGAGTTTCTCAGCTGGTATACCTAGACCATCTGGCTTCTTCATCCCTCGAGGGAGGACATAAGCAGAGAAACGCCTTTGTTCATTCATTTTCAGTAACCAAAATTAAGACTATCTCAAATCTGCTCTGAATTATGCCAGACCTATTAAAAACAAACAAACATAAGTTTTGATAGTCGTATAGTCCCAGTAATTGCTCAGAACCTACTGAGAACGTGCAGCAGATTTGATCGCCACATTTAGTTGCCTGTACCCGATGCCTGTCCGATGGACTGAAACATTGCAGTGGAAGAGAGATATTAGATGATCCACATTGGTCTTCACTACTGCAGTATGATATATCTGTCATAAACCTGTGTTACGTTTATTCCCCTTCTACTCATTTTCAAAACTTTAATTGTGTTTTCATTTGCAATGGACTCCTAAGCTTAACGAGGTTGCATCAGATGGGCTTCTAATTACAGTTCTTTAATGTAAGTGTTCTGGTTATTATCTTCCTGGTATAGGGTACCATCCCCAGCTTGATAAATTTATCAGAAGTGCTTGTAACCACTCTTAAAAGAATTCATTTTCCAGGCTCCCAGCCACCCGCCCAGCCACGCTGAGCACCTCAGAGGCCAAGTACAACAGCATGGTGATGGCCCTTGGGATGAAGTCTCTTGTTATCAAGTACTCACATACCATGTATAGACCCACAGATCTCTCACATTTATCTCAAATCATAGTAGTCACTGCAAGCCTAACCCTGAATTTGTAAAGAATTTTATTTGTAATGGATTCTTCAGTTGCTTATGAAATTTATTTCTCTGCTTTTAACTTCAGTGCTTGAAATATTTTGTGGAAGTACTGTATTGTCATAGTGAGATGTTTCTCTAGAACACAACTTGCAGGTCATATGGCTTTTTACTTAGAATTTATTACCAGAAATTACCCGTACTCTCTTTAACTAAGTTTTCTAGCTAGTATTCAAGATGAAGTATGCACACACCAAGAAACACTGTTGTGGATGTAATAAGTATATAAGTTATGGACATCACTTCATGTTTAAATTATTAAGGATTGTATAAGGATTGTATTTTGACCCTTGTCATTGTAGACACTTATTCATTTTTTTTTCCTAAGTTCCAGTAGTAGGTTAATGACTCAGACCACCAACTAAGCCAAATCAGAATCCCTGTCAGTCAATGGGAACGGAGAGTGATCCTAAGAGTAGCTGTTCTACTTTATTCCCACATCTGGTTTGTTGGGGTTTTTTAGGCAGGAATGGACCAAATAATGAAAGTCTAGAGGTAATACTAAACATCTAGAGAAATACTGAATGCTGTGACTGATTTTGATTCCTGAGACTGAATAAACTCTTTTCCGTTATACATGCAAGTAATATGGAAGAGCAAAGAAAGTCACAGCAAATATATTATAAGGCTTGCCATAATAAATTCCAATTTCTTTGAAAACATTGTATGTGATCGGTGAACCTGTTAATGTTGTCTAGGAAATTTATGTGGTCTCCAGCCAAACAGACTGTACATCTCCTGCAGAATAATCAGGTTGAATGTAATTTAAAACCAAAGAACTGCTTTAGTTTTTTCGATTGGAGAAGGGATATTACGCTTCTTATAAATCATAAAGAACTTGAACCCAAATTTGAAGGATAAATATGATACAGTGGTTTTGCTGGATGCAAGCATCTGTAACAAGGGTAGCATATACAATTTTAATTGCTTTGGACAGTTGAAGTTGTCAATCTATAATGCTGCACACCACATAGTCAGCCTTGGGCGCATCAGTACTCTAATTTCAGAAAATCTGGCTCTTCACCAATGTTTTAACACTTGATTTATTTCCCGTTCAAGTTGTGCAATAGAGCCAGAGTTAATTGGTTTTCCAAATGAGTGTTGAAAATATAAAGATCCAGCTTCATTAAGTGGAGGCTGTACTTATTATGCACCACTGAGTTGTAAATCCATGTAAAGGTTAGAGGGTGAGATTTCAGAGCCCTGTGTACAAAACCACAACTTGAATTGGTTTGTTTTGCTTACAAATTATAGTTAATATCTGATAATTGACCCTAGCTGCCTTTTCTTTTTCAAAGAGGAAGTTAAGCCGCCTGAAAAAAAAATATCAAGCTAAGTATATTAAAGGTAGGGTAATCCATTTTATTTATTTCATGTGATGTTCACCATTTATCTAAAAGGATCACACTATTTCTTTGCAATCCCAGTGTACTGTCTTTATTCATAAAAAGGAACAAGCCTTTTGCTGAGTCCTTTCCTTCTGTTTAAAAGATCCTCCTGAGCACCTTGCAAACCAGCAAGGTATCACAAACAAATCATCATTTCCTATTCTCACGACTTACCTGCTGTTGGAGCGCAGCAATCTGATGCTCCTAATCTCAAAATTGCAATTCAAGAAACGAAGGAAGTTGGCAGGTATTTTCAACATTTTTAAATTCCTATCAAGGCAGTAAAAGATGCTAGAAGGACTTACCTAGGTTTTTCGCAGGAGCAACTAAAGTTCATTTGCTCTTTTGTTCTGTGTGGATGCATATGTGTGTTTTTGTTTTGCTGGGGTGTTTTTGGTGGGGGAAGAATTGCACTGTTCCCTTGCGTTACTTTTTTTTCTTAAAATATATTCAAACTTTCAGTAAGAAAAAGTATTCAATTTTTAAGAGTCTTCAGTTTGGATTGAATAAAAGGAGTGCAAGACACTCTCCGGTGTTTATGGGTAACTCCAGGAAAAAAGCCCTGCAGACAGTGTGGCTTGGTTAGAGCAAGGGGTAGGAAGAGGTGGTGAGAATGGCTGCTGAGCCAGAGCTGGAGCTGATCTGCAGGATGGAGGACATAGTGAAGACATGGAGGCACAGAAGTGGTATGATCTGTGGAGGGGAGGTGTCTCCTGATAAACCCATAAACGAGGACCTCAGAGGATCAGCAATGCAGCTGTTTGTGGAGTTCAGACAGTGGCTGTGGAAGGAGAGCAAGGGTCTCCTGAGGGAGCAAATGACTGCAAGGTTATGACAGGAGAAAACAATTCATTCGTGGGAAAGTTAATTTCTGAGGCAGAAGTTTGTTTCTTTGGTAGGTGGTAACAGAATACAGGAGAGCGGGGAAAATCAGTTTCCATAAGGAAAGCCAGAGACCTGTGGCCAAGGAAGGATGACACTGATCATTAGGTGAAACTGGGCGAGCTCAGGGGAAGAGAGGAGAGTAGGCAAGAGATGCAAGTTTCTCACCAGTGCAAAACTATGCTCATATGGACATTTGGGGTTACCTAGCTGGAAGGTTGTCAAGAGCTGATAAACTCATCAGCAGATATGGTTAACTGGGAAGGCACTGAGACGTCGGTGTGGTAGACACGAAGAACTTGAACAGCAAAATGAAGGAGATGGGGCTATTCTTGTATTTTTAAAAGCTAATATTGTAGGGAGAGAAAAAGCCTGGCATAATATTAATGATGATTATACTACAGTAGAGTATACCTTCTTTTAGGGAGCAAGGAGGGCCAGCAGCTCCATGGGGTGCACTGGGGCATTCCCAGCCTTTGGGCATTGGTCGTCTCCCAGGCCAGGATGTGGGCCTGCGGTGGGGCTCGTCTGAGCAGGGAGATTAGGGGCTGGCAGTGCCCTCAGGGCCTGGGCATTTTCAGCAAAAATAGAACAATGAAGTAAGAATGTTGCATAGCATGGTATGTTACTGTGACGACTATCAGAAAATAAAGGAGAGACGGGAAAAAAAAATCAATGTAAATGAAAAATCACTTTAGGGAAAGATTTTTGTGTTTAAAAGCTCTCAGATCTGCTCTAAACCTGCTTCAGATCTGGACAGAGATATCTGAATATCTTTAGGGAGAAATACCATGAAAAAATGATGCCAGGCTTCAACATCACACCTGAAGATCAAAGCTCAAACATTACTAAACAGTATTTGAAACAAATAGGAAACTTATTTTTAAATTAAAATATTTAAATAGTGCAGGTATGTTAAGATAAGCACAATGAATTTCCTTATATTCATTTTCCTGAAACTTCCTTAAACATATTCCATAAAAAAAAAACAACCTAAAATATCACTTTTTCTGTGGCATATAATTCACTTAAAGGTTATAGATTATTCATAGCCAATAATACTTGTGTTTAGTCTTCCACTGTCAGATGTAAGCCTGTTTAAACTATGATGTGCCAAATAAGCTCCATTCTGTTTTGTCAGAGAAATATTTAGAAACCAACACTTTCTCCAGTCAACACTTGGACTTGACATTGAGTTTGCTGGAGATAATCAAAGAGGTTATTAAAATGCATTGGCTTAAATATCAATAAAACACTGGCTTTGGATCTTATTACTGATCAGGTTTATCCAAAGCAGAGCCAGATTTCAAAGGTCATCTTTGTATCAGACTACGACAAATATTTTAGGAAAGTTCTCAAGGTTTGGTAGCCATCAGAAGTCTGTCTTTGCTAAATTCTCTTATGTGGAAAAATGTTTTAGGGTAACCAAATTGCAGACTATATACTTGCTCAGCAGACTAATTGTGATAGTATGTCTCATTAACAATGCTGAATGCTGTAATAGCTTTTCCTCAATTGCTGCTGCATTTAATGAGAAGCAGCACAACGCAAGCCACATTACTGCCCTGACAATTTGTTCTATTGATTTATCATGGCTGTTTTACTGTTGCCTACCCAAAACGACTGCAAAACATTTGTCAGGTATTTGTGGCTTTTGACTTCTTAGCTCCACAAACATACAATAAGACTATCTCTTTGCCACATAACTTGGTATTTAGTCTTACCTGGATTTTTCTATTGTCCCTTTCCCAAATGCAGTCTTTGCTTCAGTAAGGTAAATGGAAGAGTCAATTGTAAAGTATCTGTAACAAATGCTGATGAAATTAAAAAAGAATGCTAGTAATGTCATAAAGGATGCCTCTTCCATTTTATAAAACTTAATTTTACATTAATACACTATTTGTCGTAATAGTCTAAATATTTCTGTTGCATTGTGTGTAAAGTATAACAGAAGAGACATCTAGAGAAAGCAATGCTAAATGTTCATAGATTTTTCTTGGGACATAACAAGGACAAGACTGTACTTCCAAGCATTGAGTCATATACAAGTGTCATAAATGCCTTGTTGCAATAGCTCACATATAATAAATGTTCCTTGAGAAATTACTCAAGTGAAATGAAATATCACAGAAGTATTTCTACTAGAAGATGCTCATAAAAGCCCTGGACAGAAAAATGAACCCACAATTAAAATTTTACAAGGACTGAGTGCAAATTGTAATTAGAAATATGCACAAAAAACTGCCTTATAAATGCATGATGATTCATTGGCTGATGAAATCAATAGAAAAATTCCCTGGTGAGCTCTGCCTCTATAGAAGCTTCTACTTACATATTGTTACCTGCCATTTGGGCAAAGAGTACCCAGAGAGCTAAGACAGTCTGTGATTCATTTAGCTGCGACAGCGTCATTGTACACATTTAAGATACATTGAAAAAGAAAAAAAGTTAAATTGAGTCAAAGGACATGCTAGGAGGTACAGAACATCCCGTTAGAGGATGTTTATGTGTCAATATCACACACTGGAGGTTGACCATTTGACATAGAAGTAGTAGGAAGAATTACATAGGATGTCGAGTGTTTGAGAAAATTTGTGCTATTTCTCTATTAACTAATATAAGCATAGGTGGGAGTAAAAAAGAAAATTTGGAAAAACAGGGATAACCATTTTATTATATAAACTGGTTACGTTTGCCTAATTAGAAGTCTTTCTAAATTTTAAAGTGGGAGTGGATCCTGGATCCTTGGCACTACCTGCTGGACTCATGCTCCTCAGCAGAGAACACAGCTTTCAAAGCAATGAGAAAATCAGTTTTACCACTAGGCTGCACTGTACAGTATCTGAATCATCTCCTGGCAGCATTGGAAAGATATCTGAGGCAGGTGCCGCAGCTCTTACTTTCTCAGAAAATCCCATTTCGCGAGAGAATTTAAGATCAGGGAACTGAACAGGCATCTGGATGAGTACTAGCTTACAATTTCCTCTGAAAGTTCAGATGCCTTCCTTGCCTATGGAAATTAACTCAGTGCTTCTTTTTTCTTTTAAGTGCTCATAACTTAAAAATATGGCAGAAACTAGTTCTGAAACTCTTGCAAAAGGAAATTGCAGTCATATCAAACCATCAAATTCATCAGAAAAATAATTTCTGGCATCTTGAAAATGAGATCTCTGGAATGACATTACGTGACAGACCCCCTCCCCAAATCCATGACATTATTCTAGCAGGGTGTATTTCACACAGCAGAGCACAAAGAGATGGGTTGCAGCCACCTGAGGGGCTGGAGATGAATGGGAGACAGACATGGAAGATTGCCCTGATCGTGACTCAAACTCACTCACACTAATGCCTTGGGCTTACCTGCTAGAAACAGGAATAGACTGACTGCTGAAGTCTAACTGTTGCCAAAACCATTGTATTTGTAAGTCTTATATGCTTATAAGAAATAAAGACAGACATTCTACAATAGATGTTGTATTTGAAAGAACATTGTTGAGGGAAGTCATCCTCCCCCTCTACTCTGCCCTGGTGAGGAGGCCCCATATGGAGCACTGTGCCCAGTTTTGGGCTCCCCGGTTCAAGGATTACAGGGAACTGCTGGAGAGGGTACAGCAGAGGGCTGCAAAGATGATGAGGGGCCTGGAGCATCTCTCCTACAAGGAGAGGCTGAGGGACTTGGGTCTCTTTAGTCTAGAGAAGAGAAGATTGAGGCAGGATCTGATCAGTGCTTATAAATACTTAAAGGGAGGGTGTCAAGAGGATGGGGCTGGTCTTTTCTCAGTGGCGCCCAGTGACAGGACAAGAGGAAATGGGCACAAACTTGAATGTAGTAAGTTCCCTCTAAACATGAGGAGGAGCTTCTTTACTTTGAGGGTGGCAGAGCCCTGGAAGAGGCTGCCCAGGGAGGTGGTGGAGTCTCCTTCTCTGGAGGCATTCAAACCCCACCTGGACACGTTCCTGTGGGACCTGCTCTGGGTGGACCTGCTTTGGCAGGGGGTTGGACTGGATGATCTCCAGTGGTCCCTTCCAACCCCATGTGATTCTGTGATTCTTTGATTGTAGCATGACTGTCGTCGTGTACATGTCAAAATTACCAAGCAGGTAAACAGCTGAGGTGGAATCAAAGATTTGAAGAAGCAGCATCAGACAGTTTATCAGAATAGTAATGACAAATTCCGGATTGTAATGCAAAAATGTTTGCCATGGATATACTTAACAATTGGCTCTTGTCTTTCTACAATCCAAATAAAGGAAAATTAACCCTACAACAAAAATAAATATTACCATTTCTTCTTCCCTTCCCATACTTTGTGTAGTGACTATGAATAAGCTTTTGCCTACAACATTCTCTAATGACTCATTAGGAGTTAGGATAGGGTACCCCAGTATAAGGACTTCGTTGCCTTCTCTTCTGTCTCAGAAAAAGGTTAGCACTGCTGTTCATAACAAATCTCTTTTTTTTTCCATCAGTCCCTGTCCCTCTTTGCTACTGAGTGACAGTCTTTTGAGGAGATCTGTTCTGGAAACTCATGTTTGTGCTCCTGACAATTGCTGTGTCTGTGAAGGATTACCAGTTCCTGATATATACAGATGAACTGCTCAGTTTGTCATTGACTGGGAATGGGTTTTCATTGCTAAGATCTAGAGAAAAGCCACAGAGATACACAAAGAGCTATGAATGGCTGTTGATATACATACAACAGCCCTAATTTCATACATGTCTTCTGAATTTTAAAGCATAAGGCTGTGTTTTTTCAAGCAGCCTTCTTCAATTTTGAAAATGGTATGTAATAAACTTCTCTGTATTGTATTCCAAATGTTCCTTACTATGCTGTCAAAATCTTTAAGGTCAGTGATCTGTCGTGGAACAATGTCCTGATTGTCTGTTTCCTGTCTCTGCTTATCACAGTCATACAGTCTTTGCAAATATCACAGTGTGGAAAATAGAGCAAATCATATTTTTCCTTCAGAGCTGGCTGGATAAACCAATACATCATTAGCATACATTGCTTGCATGCGCTAGTCAGACACAGGGGCATGAATTATTTTAACCAAATATTTGACAAACTAAGAATCCAGTTTATTTTGAGTATTGTAGCATTCTTGATCTGCCTTGATCCAACAAAGCAGTGATGTGGTCTGACAAATTCCTAACTGTAGCAGCATCTAAATGACAGTAGCTTCACTAAAAATTCATTTGCAATTTGAAGAGGTATTTAGATCACGATCTTCTCTCATGAGCCTTAGATTTGGCTGAGTCAGTTAATGAGGAAATTAGCCTGTGCATCCAATTTGCCTAAATCAGTAAAGAAGGCACCACCATCAATTGCAATTGATTAAACACCTTCACTCCTTATCAGTCAACTATATACATAAGAAACTGCTAACTGCCTCTTTTCTACTGTGTATATCAGCTGTGTTGATGAGAAGAAAGAAGATACTTCAGTCAGGTGAATGGTTGAACATGTTAGTTGGCATTGTTGTTTGCATTGTCAAAGTTGGTCACGGATCTTGTTGAGCAAATGATATCTGCAAGCTGTAAGAAATCCTGCTGAAACTGTGCTGATCATCAGTCTCCAACCATATCTAAATGAGAAGGTTTGTTTAATTCAACATTACTTCAAAGAAGCTGTCCAGTTCTTTCTTTCATGAGTCAATACTCAGTACCTTTCTTTTAGGACTTCTGTATTATTTATTTAAACAGGAAGTCTCATGCTATTACTGATAATAATGATACCCCGTGGTCCACATAAGGATTAGTGATGTGTAGCAGTGGGTCAGTTTGCTAAGGAAACAAGCTGTACATAAGGTCACAATGAGGGACACAAATACGTGTTTCCAATGTATATCTACTTTTGTTTTTGTAAACAAAAAAAAAGTTTCTTCAGCTGCTTACTACGTGTTGGCACATCTATGTAGGTTCTGTGGTAGAAGTATATAAATGAATTTCAGTCTGCCATAGACCCGTTGGTAAAAAAACCAAAAGTTTATTTGTTCATATATCTATGCAGTCGTGGTCAAGGAAATAGTCCAAGAGAAACTGTGACATTCAGACCTACCAGCCCTTTGCAATGTTTGTGGTAACACACTAACCTCAAGTTTACAGATCTGGAGAATCAAGGAATTTGGACAGTTTTAATTATTTCTAGAGGAAGATTATTGATTGAATGTTTTCTTCTCCAGTTTCTTTGGTATATGGCGCTACATCCTTCTAATTGGCAGTGAAAGGAATAATTCTGTTTCTCTGAACAAAAATTTTCTTGTCAACATGTGGCAGTCAGATGCTTTTATGGTTCTTATCTCTGTTTTGTAAATATATTCTTTCTCCATAAGTTGTGAATTATTGACTGCCAACAATGCATTATACAAAAGTCACAGATTTTATTTAAATTTTTTTGGAACAGCAGTTCTGTCATTACTACCTTCTGCTTATCTTGGTTTTGTGCGGTTGGTTGCATTTAACTTGGTTTTATGTATTTTAACATTAGGTGTTCTATTGTCTTCAATATGTCTGCCTTTCTCCCTTAAATATAGTGTTGCAATTATGAACTTGACCTTAACAAAACAAAAAGCCCACACTTTGAAAATTATCACTTCAGACTAGCTATATATCATAAAATTAATAAAAGGTTCAATTTATTGATCTAATATACTGGTAGGAAAGAAGATACATTTCAGAGACTGAGAAAGTGACCAAACTATATTTTTTATTTCACCGTTTTGCTCCCTGTTATATTTACTGAGCACATATCTTAGTGGTTGCATATTTGTAATGACTACTTTGCTACCTTTTATGTAGTTCTATACTTATTAGTAAATGGTTCATGGCATAAAAGAAAGATTAAGCTTTTTCTTTGGGTCAATAGTGTTTCTGAAACTGTCTGCTAAGATGGAGTTTCATTGTAATTAAATTCAGTCTAGGCAAAAATCAGACCTAAAATACTACTGAGACTGAAATTAAGACAGCTTGGAATTTCCTACCTTATGAATGGTATATTTTAACAAAAGCTTCCTGCTTATGGCATTGTCTTTGTCTTTACTATATTCTCTAGTTTGATTTTTTTGTTTGTTTCTTTTTTAAGCTTGTGTGTGCTTGGCGGAAGTGAGAAGTTTGCTAGCTGTGTGAACATCACGTGAAAATAATTAAGTGTTTAAGAAAAGCTAAAACTAGTTGAATGTCAGCTATTAAACCATTATTTCTTTTTTGAAGCAAAAAAATGAGAAAATTAGCTACTTGAGACCAAATTTTCTTTGAATGAGCTGCCCACTGAGCTGAGCACTCCCTCAGTAGACATTGTACCAAGTGAGAGCATTTTTTTTTTTAAAGACTGGATTGGAGTTTAATTTGTTTTTTGCATCCCTACTATAAGAAAGCTGATTTTATACTATTATCAAGAAAGATTCCTTTAATTACATCGACTGTTTGACATGTATAGCTTTAACACAAACTGCATTAGATATTTGAAGGTGCTGAATGTCTGAGGGCAGAGATATCTAAAGAAAGAATATGTTTGCGTTACATACTACTTACAGAGCTGTATCTTGTGACATCCTTCCAATTTACCTGTGCGTTCACTAATTCAGTCTCATGCGGATAAACAATCAATTTATGGAGGTAAAATTTCTACAAAATCAAATGTCAAGTCCCACCTTGAAATCTGACTTCCTCCCCCCTCTAGCTGTATTCTCCTACCTCCAGTTCACAGTGCCTATAGGTCAATTCTGTAAAGCTACCTGAGCTTCAAAATCCAGCTGGCTGCTGCTTAGCTGAGATCAGAATTTGCTGCCAGAGAGGGCAGCAGTGGCATTTCAAGTCATGCTCCCATTTCATGGGAGTAACTTACCCTGTCTCTGAAAACATGTGAGTCAGGTTGAGAACCTGATCAAAGTTGAGAACTTTAAGCATTGCCCACATACTGCCTGAATATCCAAAATAGAAAAAAAAAAAGAAGTGGGACGTCAGTGGCATGTTAATTAGGCCATGTAGGTAGGATGAAAGTGGAATCAAAATACAGACAAAAGAGCTTTTTCATCTCCCCAAAATGTATTTACATATGCTGGGTGTGGACTTTATTATTGAAGATCTACCATGCAGTTTGATCAGGTCCATGTAGTGAGTGTCATGGTAAGAGCAGTACTGAACATATGGCACGTAAACTGCACTGATGTAGACCCCACTGTGAATTTACAGCCCAGCAGCCCTGCCATGGTAACTTCCTCTGCTTCCAGTTGTACTCCAAGGTCAGTACAGCTAACGGGGTAGACAGCAGACAGCAGTTCAGCAGGGCTGGTGGTTCACCACAGGGCACAGTCCCACCATTTGCTGGTACAACATTTCCTGATGCATCGGGGGCCTTGACTGGGTAGGAGTTCCCAAGGGAAGATGCAGCTCTTTAGGTGTCAACGTTTAAATAGAATGGACATAGGCAGGTCTATGGGACCTGTTGGGATGCACGCATGTCTGCTGAGGGAGCTGGTGCTATCTGGTGAAGCCACTCTTTGTAGTCCCTGAACCACAGCAGTCAGGAGAGGTTACTGAATTCACATTCTGTCTTACCCATAGTAACTTACCATTTTACCAAACCCTCAGTCCTTAAATGTTTTTTTCTGTTGCATAAATCAACAGCAGACATTCATATCCAAGCACGTTTTTTAATTTAAGCTATTTAATAAAATTTATGATTCTTAAATGCATTAAATGGGCATTAAAATGTGTAATTAATTTAAAGGATGGCTATGTATGCACCTACATTCTAGAAATTTGAAATTTTCACTCCACAAATATTTTTGCCCAGATTCATACGCATGTACAAACACCACACAGATACACTCTTCTTTACAGCTCCTTTACATAATACATTGGTGCTGGAAGAATCTAAATTGGGTCACAAGAAATCTTGACTCTGCTGTTGTGCTCCTGCTGACCCCGTGTGGACCTCCTGTTGATATCAATGTGAGTTCTGCGTACTGAGGGAATGCAGAGTATCTGAACTAAGATCAGTCATGTAGAGCTAAGAGAATTTTCCCTGACTATATAGTATCACATATTGTGGGCTGTTTTGTTTATACATTATAGATGACCTCTTTTCTGATAACTAAGCTTTCATCCTGAAGTTAAAAATCAGTACTTTCCACATTTATATTTTTACAGTAAATTCAGATTTCTATTTGCTACTCCCTCAACAGTATTTGTACGAGACATATTGGTGTCCTTTTCAGAAGGGGAAAACAGACAACTAAAGTTAGTTTCTTTGTATAGGATACCTGCTGTCCTGATTTGATGCCCATTCGGGACACTGATTTAGCAGTCATGAAGTATACTAGACACTTAATCCTGCAAAACTTGCTTGCCACACTTTCAGTACAACTCCAGTCGGGTTTGTGTTATAGTTTTAACTCTCCTCATGCTCCTAAGGATGTAATTTTACCCCCCTTAGATAAAAGATTTCTACTCTACCAAAGTTCATTAGTAGCCAGATATGCTTGAGAATATGGCCTCAAAGTCCAACCCTAATACAGCTAGTCTAAAGTATACCATATGATAAAGGAATGACTGGAATAACTGAAGATTTCAATATCTTTTTTTTTTATCTTCTCATCTTACTAGATAGCATTTGTTTGAATGCACAGGTGAAAGAGTGAGCTACAGTTAGCACCACTGGATAGAGAAATACAGGTTTTCCCTCTGTGGAAAGCAGTGTGAGGACAAGACTACCATCATGATCACTGTAATTTCTCGGTGTTTATTGAGTGATCTATATTTGCATTCAATAAACTTAGTTTAGCTCCTTTCGCTGCAAGAAAGATATTTATCTTTAGCTCATAGGACCCTTATTCAAAAAGATGCAGTTTTCTTAATGCTGTTGTTGCAAACTGCTTGATTCTTCTGCCTTTATATTGATAATTTCCCTATAGTGTCCATCTGTTTTTGTTTTGACTCATCTACAGAATTGGAGACAATATTGACTTTTTTTTTTTGAGGAGAGCAGCAATCTTTAGGTTTTATTTTAAAAAAGAATCAGCTCTTGTTATAGACATGAAAGCTGACTTACAATCAATAGAAAAGATACTAATGGGCTGTTTTCCTGTCACTTAACTTTTGGTGTAATTCTAGTGTCAGCACTTACAGTAGTGCTGTGCTTCTAAGAAGCCAAAAGGAACAGAGAGAAGCCCTGGCTAGATCAGCTAAAATCACAGACTCAGATAAAAGGGCCTGTTTCCTGTGCACCACCATGTACTTTTACCTCTTTCTTAGCCAAAATTCATGCTAGTATGTTTCTATTTGGAAAAAATTTGAGCAGAACTTAATATGAGACTATTGGACAATTAATGTCATTGAAGAGTGAGCTAGCCAAAAACTGTTCATGTAGGCTGGCCAGGAAAAATAGCTTTATGCTCTTAGGGTTATAACTTTTCTAACCAAACAGCTGAAACCTTTCCTAAACCAATTTTTTTTCTCTTGAATTCAAGACTGCATTCTTATCTGCATATCATATGTTAGCAGTGGCAGTCACTTATGGGTCTAGATAGACAAGCAAGCATTGTTCAAATGGAATCAGGCTATATTATGCACACAGAAATATTCCCATATTCCCTGCATTTTATATTAGAGAATATGTTTCTCACTCCTCCGAGTAGTTTATTTATAGTCAGTTCCTTCATTTGCTGTCTTTACAACCTGCAGTCTCTGTGCATTTCATGAATTATGATCATAAGTTACTTTTATGCATTTAAATTTGATGTGCTTTGTGCTCCTGTCTGAAGCTAAAGCTTGTGGGGTGTGCCTCGGAGAGAGAAATATTGCGAGGCAGTTTGAGCACAGTCAGATGGCTTGAGGCAACCGTACCTTTTGCTGTGCTGCAGTTTTCCTAGGCTAGGATTGCCGGCTTCCGTTGAGCCAACTCCAGGGGAAAATGCAGAATTGGAACTGAATCAGCAACCTGCCTGCTCCCTCCCATGCCAGGGTAATGAGCACGCCTGTCAGAAGGAGATAGCGGGTCTGCTCTCCCCCAGGAACGAGTTTTGCTATTGCATCTGAGTTTTTTACAACTCCTTCACAGGTAATTTCCTCAACCCTAGCATGTAGGTTGGGCACAAATATACCTTCAGCAAGAGTAAGGAACTAATCGAGTTGCCTTAGCTAGGGAGAAGGTTTCTGTGGTTAGAAATTCCTTGCAGCACGCAGAAACACCATTTTAGAACAAGGAAGAAACATACATCAAAGCGTGATGTAAAATTGTCTCATTTTGTTATGCAAGGTGGTTTGACTTAATTAGATCTCAAGCTTTCTATCCGTGAGAACAAGAGGACATCAAATTAGAATAAAATAGGTAAGATGCAGTTACAGAAAGAAGATGAGGATGTGTTTTGAGGCCAAAACTCTATACCCAAGTGGACATCCATGTGGTGATCCACGCTGAATAGGAAGGAAGGACATCGTCTGAGCATACATAACATACAATAGGCTTAAATTGCTTCTAAGTATAACTAACAATAAGTCTAGAAATTCAAAAATTAACGTTGAAATGTTGTTGCCTGCTAACTTTCTGTATGACCAAAAGGTACATTAAAAGCAAGTCTTGCTCTGTAACACACTTGCTTATGGCAACTGTTATGCCTTTCTTCAAAGCAGCTGCATCCCAGGAAGATAATCAGATACAGAAGTAGAAAGGGGCGTCCACCTGCTTACGTGGAAAATCAGTCAAGTTGTGCAAAGTTTTGTTGAGAGAAAGAGACTGAACAGACCCCAAAGTTCCGTGCTAAAGATGGACTGAAAACAATGTTATCCTCTTGGCCCCCTACACCCCTGGGGTTTTTATTGTAACATGGTAAATGAAATTCATTTTAAAAATGTATTTGGAATAACCTGGAGAACTATAAATCAGCAAACTGGACTTTTCTACTGGAAAAATGGTAAAAATTCTGAACCAAACTGCCAGATGAAGCTAACAAATGAAGAAAAAGCTTTGACACAAACATATGCATGGGATACTCAGAGAGAATCAGTGCAGCCTACTTAGGAGCTGCATTTTTAACAATATTTGAGGTCTTTGCATGAGGCAGTGAAAAAATTAATAGGACAAAGGTTCGTCTACTGCCATTTCAAAGACTGATTATGTTCTTAAAAAAAATGCTTTTAAAGGTACTAAGCCATCATGTTATATGAAGAATAGTTTTCTCATGAATTTAAGCATTGAATAAAAGGTAACAAAGTGTTCACAAATCTCATAGTTTGCCCATATAGGGAATGGTGTAACTCCAATTTAAAAGAATGAAAAGGAAAGCCTTTTTTTCACACAGGAAGTAACTCTTGGAATCTGTGTGGCAGAATGCTACAGGTGCAAAAACGACTTCAAAAATATTTTAAAAAATTACTGCAGTCATTCGTGGAAGGTAGGTCCACCACAATGAGCACTTGCAACTACTGACATAGGAAGTCCTTGCATTACTCTTGGTTAAAAGTTAACTAGACTACTTCTCAGACTATGTCTGAGAGATCACAACTCCGTATTTATTCTAGATGGTACTTCTGTCCAGGTGTCTATACTGTTTATACTTTTTCTCAAAATATTTGCTACCTTTTGCAGTCAGAAACTAGGCTAGTTGGAGCTTTGGTGTGGTCCATGATGTCTGATCTTGTATAGGGTGGACAGACAGTTTTATGTCACACAGTCATTAATCAGTATAACCACAGCTGTTACACCACAGTCGTTGACTACATTACAATAAATTGCAGTTGCAAAGATATGTTCAGATAGGAATTCCATGAGATGCTTTGCCTGTGGGCACGATGGAAATAGCTGGTATCACAGTGGCAATGAGACTAGTGCATGTGACCACTACACACCTTAGCAGCACCTTGGCTAGGCACACAGGAATTTTGAAAGACTATTACCTATCTTTGGTGGCTAGTATCTCTGCTGAAACCTAAATACATGGTTTCCCTACCACAAAGCATCATTGCTTAGATTGCTTTTGAAGACATTTTTTCTCAAGCAGATTTTTCAGAATATATTTTGTGTTGTTTTTTTTAACATTTTATGATAATGTTAAGCCTGACATCCACAGAAACATTTGAATGTCTAACACCCCTTGCTTTCATAGTGATTAGTATTTACCAGTAGTGTTAGTGCCTAAATATCTTTTTTAATCTAGCTCTAAGGCCTTTGGAGGGAGATGTAGTCCTTGGTTTTCTTAGTCTGTGAGATTTTTCTTTTCCCCAAGGTTTTCTTAATACCCTTTTCACTATTTACATGAATAAAAGGCTAGAAACTGTGGTCTTCATTTTAAGTTTCCCCATCTTTTCCTTTTTGTTTTGATGATCTTAAAGGTATTTTCCAACCTAAATGATTCCATGATTCCACTTCACAAACTTAAATCCTACAGACTTCTGCTTGCTCCAGACTCAGGTTGTTACCTTCATCTCTACTCCTAAGCTCTCTGAGTTAAAATGGGAATCAGTATATAAGCTTTTGACAGCCTTGTTCACCACACAAGATCTTACATTAAATTTGTGATGAAAAAGACAAAATGAAATAATATTTTAATGGAAATAGAAACAATCTCGACCTTTAAAAATACTAACCAAAAACAAATGTTAGGGTAAGAAACAAGCTAAAAGTTCTACACGGGCTGTTTCTGAGGGGGGAACAATTTGAATTTCCTGGCCACATTTAATATGATTATTCCCTGAAATTTATTGTTAAAGTGTATCTACCTAAGTGTTTAGAGCAAGCAAAGTTTGGATGTATATACATCAGATCTCCTGGCTCAATGCTGGATGTAGTCATCCAGTAACGGAAGAGAATTAATGTGATGTGATATGAGATTAATATAAAAAATAAAATATAGATAAGTGACAGTAATCCCAGGATTGACAGAGAACTCTTCACTGTCATTCCCTTTGGATGAAAAAAAATAAAATAAAAAAAAAAAGCCACCTATTTTCAAATGCCAGATATACTTAGGTAAATCATAATTTTCTCACAAACTGAAAGGTTAATATATTTACTATTACTGTGAGATACTCTGTCAGCTCTCCAACACACTGATTGGCATCACATACTTTTTGATCATCTTGCAATCTTAC
This sequence comes from Arenaria interpres, assembly GCA_013399435.1. Taxonomy (NCBI): domain Eukaryota; kingdom Metazoa; phylum Chordata; class Aves; order Charadriiformes; family Scolopacidae; genus Arenaria; species Arenaria interpres. The sequence continues at coordinate 112,784 of VXAK01028453.1, forward strand.
TCATTTTTTTGTTCTGCCATTATAAATGTGTGATCAAAGAACTTTAAATGTAGGTCTGAAGGCCAGCCTACACCTTTTATGTGTTAGTGAAATTAAATGAGGAAGTGTTTTGACAAAGAAAAAGAATATTACGTCTGTCAAGTTAGCTTAAATCTGTTCAAAACCTGAAGAATGACTCTGAAAATTCAGCCGCTGTTATGAGATAACAGGAAAGTAATATGCGGGTAGACTGTAATGAACAAAACTGACCCCTTAAGCTCATTAGAATAGAAATATATATCTGTGCAATTTTAAAACGTCATTTTGCAACTATAAGTTCCATGTTCTATGTTCTAAGATCCATGTCATAAGTCTCCATATGTTGTCTGTGGACTTCTAATCATGGATCTTAAAGATTTTGAGTTGGTGAAGTGGTTTGAGAAGATATTCATAAAAGGTTTATAAAACGGGCTTTCCAATAGCTTTAATATCTAATCTGCTCTTAAAGCTGATGTGAGCAAGAAAGAACTCATGCTATTTAGGAAAGCTATGATATGATCCAAGTAACTCTGAGATTTTTTTCATGGCTCTGACACAGATTTTTCACTTTGATTTTGAGCATGTTAATTACCTTAACACTTCCAAGTTCTGTTTTCTGCATCTTTATAACAGGGATAGTGATAATTAGCTATATCACAGCTTTGCTTGAAAGTTGAATTCTTTAATATATTAAACAGAATCAGTATAATTATTTATATTAAAATTCAATAGCTTTTGTTATAAATAATGACAACTAGAGTATAACACATTTTTAAATTTCTGAATGAATACCTACATTAATTCCCAGATTTAAAAATGGATAAAAATCCCACTTCTTTTTCTGACTTTGATGCTAATGAAGTCAGTGAGAGTTTTCCCACTGTTTTAAGGAGAAACCACATTTACCTCAGTGGATAACTTGTTGTTCACATGCTGTAAATTTATAAAAATATACAGACCAAAATGTCAATGATGTTTCCTCCGCATGATCTGAACAATCGAGGAGATGGATTAGTCTTGCAGAAAAATATTTTTCTCTTCTCCTTGCCATTTCTGTGATCAATGCTAGTTTCTATGAAAAGCAAAGAAACTGAATCAGGAACCAGAAAAACGCAGTGGGTTTTACTTTTGCTTTATCAGGACAAGGGAAATCAAAATACAAATAGGAAGTATTGCTTCTCTTCATGAAATTAACATTCCAAAAGACAATTAGAAGACTAACTGTAAACAAACAAAGACTTTACAGAGGTATTATGTACTTAAACACCAACATTTACATCTTAGATTCAAAGGTATTTTGAGAATGGAAATCAAAAACTTTTAAACATTGCATTTTTCAAACTTCTTCTATGTTAAAATACTGTGGTTAACATCCCAACTACAATGTTATAGAAACTTTATACAGCATGCTTGAATTTTGCTCGATTATTACTAAATAGGTGTAAGTATCTATTTGTGAAGTTTATCCAGGATAATTATCATTTACAGCCCCAAATCTACTTCTGCAGATAGAAAACTAAGGAATAAAAAGGAGCTATATCTTTCTTATAAAATGAAAATTGAGGAGAACAGATAATTTTACCTCAGTGTTCTGTTTCTGCTCTAAGGATGTTAACAACTAAGTACAGCTCAATTACTGGACCATGGATTGCAATCTAAAGCTTCTTTTTCCAGGAGTATGTCCCCAAACCAAAATTGGATATTCATGCTTTATTTGGCAACCTCTCTTTCCTGAATCAATCTTTAAAACTGGAAAAAAATCAACTAGGTAATAGTACCGATATCACAGAATAGCTTAAAGCCTAGTTGTTGCAATAGCCATTCTCATTAGAAATGTAGCTTCAGGCTGAAATAGGTATGAAACCAGGTTTGCCACTTCACTGGAGCATTGTGGTATTGTGGTCTTTTGGAAAGAAAGAAGTGGTATCAGCTGTGGACTGATCACGGGTGTATGTATTAGGTATTCTTGGCTCAAAACCTTCCTGGATCATAAATGGAGAACTTCCCTTTAGAGGATACTAATTAGGCATTAGTAGGTTGAGCTGTTCAGTTCTGCCAAGACTGAAGCAGCTGCAAGTCTGCCTAGAAGAAAAGTTTTAGGAATATAAATCTCAAAATCCTAGGTGCTTTAAGGCATCAGACATATTGGTAGTTAGCCTCCGTTTTGGAGGATCAGCGCTTAAGACAGCTCCCAGCTCAAAACACTAATGTAGCTATGCCCTTCATCTCCAAGTACATCTCACAATTCAGGTTCTGTTGGGCTGCCTGGGCACAGGTTCTAATGTCATTTGAGGACCCTACATCCTTCAAGATGTCCACAGTGGACCAAGAATGTCACATGGGACCCAGGAGAGACCTCTGCCCTGCTGGATGTGGAGGCAAAAGCTAGGATATATTGGGATATCTAAAAGGACAGTAGATAACTCTGTGCAGCTGCTGAATTGAGCTCTCAGTGTCTGCCTTATGGTCAGATGTGAAGCACCTATTTTTCACACTGGCACCAAAATGAGTTAAACAACTCCACTAAATTGTGCTTTTGACCTCCAGCACGCACTAATGAGAAGGATCTCTTTCAAAGAAGAAATTGTGTTGCTTATCCAAATGGACTTTAACTTAATTTTTTTCATATTGCTTTTTTCTTAAGTAAGCCTATCCATATTAGCAAGTCACTTTTATGTTGTCTGCTACATTCAATTTCTCCACTCCACATCTTAAAATACCAAAACCCCTTGGATCCTCAGACACTACAGAGGGCAAAATGGACAAGAAGAATGTTGCTTTTAATTTCTGCATGGTATGTTTGCAGTTATGTCTGGCTGCTCTGATTTTCACTCCTGTGCTGAGGGCAAATATATTTATCAATCTGCCTCAAGGTCAAAACTGAGATACAATTTTCTTCAATTGGCAAGATGACTACAGTTTAAAAGCCGAAGACAGGCTTTTGATCACCAGTGATGCAATCCTTAATGTTTATTTGAATTTGCTAATAATTTAATCTTATTTCAATGATCCTTGCAATTAAGTGCTATAAATGTCCTTCCTGCATTTTATATTTGTGAGCTAGGTTCTAGGCTTCCCAGATGTTCAGGGTGACACTCAGGAGTTTACCGATCACACTTTACTGACACACCTCCAAATATTTTTACCAAAGGAATAAATACTGCTAACACCAATGGCTTAGTTTCTATTTAATATTAATGCTAAATAGACAACTCAATATTCCGTGCACCTGATTGAAATCTGTGTTCTTGACTGGCTATGGGTATGTATACAAATATGGAAATTGGGAGGAGAGCTTCTTTTTTATGTTTTTAGAGGGATACATTGTGAGAAATCAGCATCGGAGTTAAGTCAGCTTCTTTTGTTTCTTAGATGCATTAACAGAGTGAGATTCTGGTAGAGATGGTGGCTTAGTTTTAAGACATTGAACTTCCAGCTGTTGTTTTGCTGATCTACTTCAGCCTCTTGCAAGTAGCATTCTTGGACTCAGCAGGATGGGACTCGGAGGTGTCAAATATTTTCATGAGTCTGACATTGATATTTCTTATGATAAAATTTGAATACAGAGAATCACTAGTAACAAAAAGAGTCAGCTTCCTTTAAATCCATATTCCCTTAAGTGAGCAATTTCTGGCAGTCAACAAGTATATTTTTATGTAATTATTTCCTTCAGTATCTTCAACATTTAGTGTTGAGTTTTACAAACTTATGCAACAGACAACTTATTAAATGGAAAAACTAGAAAGACTTAATTAAACAAATTTATTTTTTTTTATATTAAGTAATGTTTTGATGGTTTATGTAAACACATATATGTTTTTACACTACACGAAATCCTGGTCTTGGGTAGGAAAAAAAAAACCTAAAAGCTTCTGTCCCATGGATTTTCTGTTTCAAAACCCGATTGAATACTCTAATGAAGCACTATATAAAGTGCTAACGCCACCTCTGCAAATCACTGAGATTTGATTTTTATTTTTTTTTCCACATGGATTCCGGAGTCATTGACCATTACAATCACAGCTAAATCAATGTCTTCATTTCCTCCAGAGCATTAACAGAACAAGGACATGACAATGAAGAGATAATACTGCCATTGTGGGAGAGTGGTCTACCAGCTGAATAGTTAGTGATGAAACATTACCAGCATGAACCATCTCTTTTTAGAAAATTTTTAGTCTTTAAAGAATAGGGACAGTGTCTTCAATCTCTGTCGTTAGAGCTTGTAAGATGAGAATAGCCTTGTGCTCATTTTTTAAATATTCAGAGTCTGAGTTAGTTGGCCTCTTCTCTGAACTGATAGTGAAAAAATTTATCCATGCGCTTCTCCTTTTCTACTTGAATAAATGCCAGCTTCTCCTCTTTGACTTAGTTCTTTAGCTGTGAACACTCCATCCTTCAGAACTTCCAGAAATGACGTTGTGGCTTTTTGAACTCACTGCCTAAGACCTGATATAATTTTCAAAGAATTCAATTTAAAACTCCTTTTAACATTCTTGCCCTTTAAAAGAAAGAAGATCTGAGACACAGGTAAATTTTTATCTTATCCAGGGCAAGGTATTATCAGGACATAAAGAAGATAACAGTGAGTGTCTAAAGTGCTGAAACAATGTTTAAAAGGAAATAGTAATTACCATATTAAATCATTTCATTCCCTTACCCTACCTGCTCTTCATGAACTACAATTGATTAAGATATATTGCAATCTGTATTTCACATCATGAAAATATCTATCTATAAAACAAAATAAAAAGCAAGAAACAAAAAAAGCTGAAAGTTGCCTCCATAAAAATAAACAAATGTTAAAGCTAAGAGTCTTTTATACATACAGGGAAATATAGAGAGAGAACCGCTGCAATGAGGACAGGCTGAGAGGGTTGGGGGGGTTCAGCCTGGAGAAGAGAAGGCTCCAGGGAGACCTTATAGCAGCCTTCCAATGTCTGAAGGGAGCTACAGGAGAGCTGGGGAGGGACTCTTTGTCGGGGAGTGTAGTGACAGGACAGGGGGGAATGGTTTTAAACTGAAAGAGGGGAGATAACTGAAAGAGATTAGATATTAGGAAGAAATTCTTTCCTGTGAGGGTGGTGAGACACTGGAACAGGTTGCCCAGAGAAGTAGTGGATGCCCCATCCCTGGAAGTGTTTCAAGGGCAGGTTGGATGGGGCTTTGAGCAACCTGGTCTGGTGGGAGGTGTCCCTGCCCAGGGCAGGGGGGTTGGAACTGGATGATCTTTAAGGTCCCTTCCAACCCAAACCATTCTATGATTCTGTGATAGTAACTATGACGATATAGCCTGGGTGATAGGTCATGAGGGCAAGCTCATTTCTATAAAAATCCTGTGTTCTTTTCTGGAAAGGTGGAGAGAAAACAGAAATGTTTTGTGTAGAAATTGCTTTCATAAGTTTCTGCTCATGTGTGTATGTATGTGTTGCAGGACAGGGATGGGACGGCAGTTCTCCCTAGAAGAGTAATGCAAATTGACTTGGCATGCAAGCTTTAAAATTTAAACTGTTGAAGAACTAAAATCACGCAGAACTTTTTTCAATGCCAAATAAGGAGATAAAAGGGTTCTGAGCTTAGTGAGAAATTCTAAGGAATGACAGCAAAATGTATTCATTCAGAAAACCAGCAACAACACAAGATTTCAAGTACATCAGTCAAATGTTCCCTGCAATCCGTATTGTGCTTCCACTTCTATGGCCAGAGAATAATTTCTTCAAACAGGTTTGTTTCTTGTTTTTTTAAGGAGGTCGTCAAGCTGTCACATTTGACACTATTGATCTTACATAGTTGTTAAAAAGAGGAACTAGAAATTACTTCTCACCAAAGATTTAAGTTATAGTGAACATAACGTTTTGCCTTCCATCCTATTTAGTGAGCCTTAAAACCATGTACACTCATACAATGTAATTGAATTAAAAGAATGCAAATATTGCTGCTACTCAAGAGTGAGGTAGTTGCCCATGTGTATATATGTATTATATGAATTTGTGTATTTTTATATATATTTTACAATAGAAGGACCTATTTCTTACAAAAACTTAGATTTCTAGAGTGCAAAGCGTTTTTATAACTATATCAGATGGTATGATTGCAGTGATGAGCTAGAAATCTTGCTCTTGGTTTATAGGAACTCATCAAAGTCTAGAATGGCACCTTTTCTGAAACACTGATAAGTGTAGAGTGGAACAGTGAAGTTAGTATGATTATGCTTTCTATGAATCAGTGGAGATACAAATGGAGATATATGAATAAAAATAAATTGCAGACTAAAGAGATGGACTAAGAGAATCGTTGAGGTCTCTAGGTCCATTTTCAATTACAGTGCAGTAGACTGCACAGTGACTGGAGCAGTCATGGCCCAGGATGGACTGCACAGCTTTGGGAATCCAGCCCTAGACATACTTGAGACGGTTGTTGAACTCTGCTTTTGGTGTCTCCATTGCAGTGTTTGGAGTGTAAAAAGTATTATTAGATGTGAACTGCTATATGATAAATGAAAATTAATATTAGTATTACCTGGACTGATCGGCAGTCTGTCAATATTTTTAATCATTTTTTGTTCTACATTTGATGACAGGCTGTACCAGGAAAGGTCAGAATGTCTATTCTGAAATTAATAGTCTCACAATGAGACAAAGGCTGTTGGCCTTTTTTACCTTTGCTTATGCTTTTTCCTTCTTTTTGCTCCTTGGCGTGCATTCAAAGAATTAGCACAGAGATACAACTTATTTGTTTTAATATGTCAGTTTTAGCTGATTTGTATCTTTAATGCACTTAACTCAGTAACTGTATCAAATATTCGGTCAATTTTCTGAGTTTTCAACCATGAATGATAGCTGGCAGGTAAAGAAGAAGCTAGACTGAAACGATCGTGTCTCTGTACTGGGCACTGGTGAGGCCTCACCTCGAGGGCTGTGTTCAGTTCTGGGCCCCTCACTACAAGAAGGACATTGAGGTGCTGGAGCGTGTCCAGAGGAGAGCCACCAAGCTGGTGAGGGGTCTAGAGAACAAGTCATACGAGGAGAGGCTGAGGGGACTTGGCATGTTTAGTTTGGAGAAGAGGAGGCTGAGGGGAGACCTCATTGCCCTCTACAACTCCCTGAGGAGGTTGTAGAGAGGTGGGGGTTGGCCTCTTCTCCCAA
>VXAK01028453.1:120008-164867 GCA_013399435.1 Arenaria interpres
GTGGCACTTCAGGGCATGCTCTTTGGTTTTTTTTGTGTCTGTGTGGCTGGACTTGATCTTAAAGGTCCGTTCCAACCATGAAGACTCTGTGATTACAGCTGCATGGCAGAAGTAGAGTAGCATTAATAAGGGAAGGTGTTCTTACTATTCCTCCTTCCTTCATGTGTCTTGCTACGTTAGAGCACGACACATCCCGGTTTGCAGCATGACAGTCAGGCTGCACCAAAGTCTAGGAATATGCCATACATAATAACAGGATTTTCATTCTCTATTTAAGCTGGATTTTGTTACTGTGATTGATATCTGCATCACTTTGATCACCTTAAAAAAAAAAAAAAAAACCTCTGCAAATTTGATCTGGTGTACAGCACAAAGTCTTGCTGAGTAAGCTGAGTGTCTTGCTATATGTCTTGCTATATTCTGAGGTCTGTGTGGACTTCCTGTGACTCTCTTGGTGGATTTTAATGCAATAAAATTCCATCAGACTTCAAGGATTTAATTCAGGCAGGTCATCTATCACCACCTGAGAGCCACTTGTGTTAGAAGGCTTTCACTTCAGGGGCCTAGTCGTAGTGTTTGACAGTTCTTCGTCCTAAGATGACTGGACATCTTTTCCGGCCCATCGGTTTCTGGACCCAAGGAAAATGAAGGAATTTGTGGAAGCAGAGATCTGTATGAGTTTTTCATGAAGATTTTGGGGTTCTGGCTTCTTACTGTGCTATCTGCTGATCAATAGATCTTTGTCTGTGTCAGGGTTATATTTGAATTATTTTTAAAAGGAAACAGAAGAATATAACACAGACATCAGAGAATGCTGAGAATTCTGAATTGGGAGACTACATCTCACTGGTACAGTGAGATATATTTAGTCATATGGGCTGAAGTTAGCAGAGGTGTCTAACACAAAGATCTATTAGGCTGTCAGACAGTCTCCCAAGAGAAATAGTGGAATCCCTACTACTGGCAATATTTAGAATTTGATTAGAGAAAGCACTAAAAAATGTGCTGAAATGAGCAATCATATTTGACAGGAGCTCCTAATAGATGATCTGTTCTTTTCCATCCCTAATTTCTCTAATTGCATGCTTGAACTTGAGGGAATAACAATTTAAAGACTACCTATAAGTATCTCAATAAGTATTAACCACTTTTTACTGTTTTGTTCATTCTTACATTCACAAATGAGTAGTCCCATCACATTCTACATGTTTGGTTTTAATTATACCTGGCCTTTGTGCAGTAATTCCTGTACAAGGTTGTGCTTGTTCACTCTTCTTACAAATCTTTTAAAACCAAGAAGAAAATTCTTCATTATCTTTAATCCTTGCATTTTATACATCATGCTAAACTGTATTTCCTAGTCTGACAATATCTGTTAGAAGATTAAATACTACAGTTAAGAAGATGCTGTAAGTAGGCATTTTTCTTCTTATTCCTGTACGGTACACAGGACCAAGAAGAATTTCCAGGAACATTTTTGTTCAAATGTGATAAGCAGCAGTGCAAACATTCCTGCATCCACTGTAAGCAGCACTTGTATAATAAGTTTAATCATTGTCATAAGCAGAAAACATATTAGTTCATCTCTTTTGTAACTGATACCAATTTAACATTTAGTTTCCCTAGTACTAGATTAATTTTCATAACTTTAAAAATCTAGTTATATTTTTTCAAAGTAAGTTTCATTATGTTAACTCTTCAAAATTTAAGTTGGAATGAAAAAAAAAAGTTTGATCAATTCAAATATATAAATTGATGAGACATACTATTCAGGTTGCATCTTCAAAAATCAAATCAAAGGTATGATGGAACTGGTGAAATACTACTTAGCTATGTCGCTTAAAACAACACCAAATAAGAATTACCATTCTTTTGTCTTCTGAATACTTCTAAATGGTCTTTTACAGGGTAAGAAAAATAAATGTAAGAGTTAAAATGTTTATGTGAAGAATCAAAAATCATGCAAAATGCATAAATTACATAAACAAGACAATTTAATATTCATTGTCCAGATTATTTTTCAGAAATATTTTTCTATAAAATTATGTTCTTGGACATATGTGATAAACTATCTTTGTAACAATTTAGGACATTTGTAGTTTGATTCAACAAGAGATGAAATTTATGAAAAAGGTATGGCGTATCTGGCAAGGATTAGGATATAAAGATTCCAACATTAAGAATGCCTGAACTCTCATCTAGACCTCCTTCAGGATTAATACATAAATAAATCTTTATTTTCCCTGTATTTTAGGCATTTTAAACAATTTTGTCTCTAATTCCACTGTGAAGTTTTGTTACTGTTTTGTATCACTAATTCATGGAATCCTTAATGGTTAAATATATTTAAATAGAGGATAAAAATAGGTCAAAAACAATGGAATTGCACATAGAATTAACCTATGTATTTTGTTATACTTTCTTGACATAGAAAGTATAAGGCTATTTATGCAGAGCTTTTTTGTTTAAATGGTGCTGGAGTTAAAACACTCCTACAAGTCTTTTCCTGGGGGAATTTTGTTAATTCAAAGACTTGGGTAGTTTATAGAATTTGAAGATGTATTTACTAGAGCACATTATCTTGGATTTGGCCAAGTTGTACTTAATCTGCCTACTTCCGGAATTCATAAAACATGAGAGTGAAATTTGGTTTAAAATTAAATGCAATTCAAGGTCCTGTAAAGCACCTATCAAAGCATTTCTCCTCTTTGCTAGTGTTTACTTGCACATTTATAAGCTCTGACAGTCCTGTGGTCCAGTTTCCAAGGGATGGAAGATAAAAAAGAGATTTTGCTGTAATTCCCAACTATTCAAGACCTGGAAATTTCATTTCCTGTATTATTACAAAGCTTATTTAAAGTTGAAATGATTTGCTTTTAAAGCATTGTATCTGACAAGTCAAGCTATTGTGAAATGCTTTAAACCATCACTAAGTTGCTAAAATCAGACAGAAGAGTTGTCAGTCTTTAGTAGATACTTGTAAGGATTTTTTGTACCTACGATACCTTACTGCTCCATGGACAGATTTTAGGTCGGCTCCATCTATCGATTATACAGCTGGGGGAGCATCAGGATGCACAAGCAAATCACCATCTGCTTTGCTTGAAATTTTGGAAAAAGTAATATTAGATATGATAAAGAGATTAAAACTAATAGTAGATGTATTGCAGCCCATCTTCCCTCGGCAGCCAAAGGCCTCTTTCTACTCTATTCATTTCAGTTCACAGGAAAAATAAATCTTTCATTTAAATGCCATTTATGTGATATATTGTCACCAGTGCAACTTCCTACTGTAATATATTATCACTCCAGTACTATGTAAAGCAGCCATTGGTAAAAATAACAATTTAAAAATCCTTTCTTCAGGGGTCTCAATTATAGACAAGTGGAAAAATGCAATTTATTGCAGATACACAAAGAAGATACCTTTCACCTCCACTTGCTGTTTGTTACTAAAATAAGTCATTTTATTGATATTGGAAGAAAGAGATGTTTATGTGAGACATTCCTTTGCAATAGAAATGAAGTAAAGGATTGACACTGAGGTTAGGATGCTATTCCATAAGGAGAGGCAATATGAAAAAAAGCACAAGTAGAATAGGAGATGGTTTCAAGTGATGATGATAGCAAGGTTAAGGGACAGGGAAAGTGTAACAAGTTAAATGGATGTAAGCAGCAGCTGATTATACAGAGCTTTGACATGAGTTCTAAGTTTTAGTGTGACTTCATGAGCATAGGAGAGCTAAGAGAAGGATTTGAAGAAATAAAGATGTTAGTCAGATGAATGTTCTAGTATAAAAATTGCAGCACCATATTGTGCTGTAGACTATAGTCTTGCAAATGTGGAAGGAGTAAGAAAAGTCTCATTTCTATTTGATTTTCTTTTACATTTTCATTCTGTTCTGATTTTCTTTTTCAGTATACCAAAATGTAAGTGTTACTCATTCATTTGCTTTTAGTTGAAAAATAGAGAAAAAAAATCCCAAACAAAACCCCCTGCATTTAGGAGAGTACAAGAGTACACAGCAATTTCTTGATATATCTGAGATTCTGTTTTACTGGGACTCCTTTGGCACTGCACAACTATTTGCTTCTGTGGCTCGTGCCCTATCTTTATCTTGCATACAATTAATTTTATGACTTCTGGGTAGTAAACTTGTTTAGTTTGACTCGTTCTTATTACCCTAATTGTTCAACACGAGATTTATTTAAACCACTGAAATATGAGGACATGAATAGCTCATGTTCTCTGCTTTGAATTTGCAAAATCTCTGTGACGTGACTATGCTGAAATTTCAATTATATACCCGTGACTATGTGAAAAATGTTCACCTTATAACCATTCAGTTATAAAGGTGTTTCCCATTGGTGGTACGTGAATAATAAGACTGATTTCGTTAAGAGGTCAAATGTGGTGAGATTACTTCATTGCCTCTGGCAAGCACACCTGCTCTGGGTTGTCTCAGCACTGTAGACTCTGATTCATATGTTGCATTTATGAATTCCATAACTTAGAGCTCTGATTTTTCAGTTGATTAGTATTCCCATTTTAATTCCAGCATTAGTTTTATTTTTATTACTACTATTTATAATTTTGATGGATATAGTCCAATCTACTTGTCTTTGAGTTCATCTTCAAAATGTTTGGTAGATCCCACTGTTGTAGGGAGTATATATAATCTTCAACAAACTATAGTATCTAGTTTCTCTTTATTCTGACACTGAAGGTATAGCTGAAGAATCCAAGACCAGCTATAGTAGCAGGCATGTGTACTTATGGCATAATTTAGTCAGAATTTAAGTTTTTAGGCATTAAATACGATTCTGGGAATCCTTGCTCAGCAACAGACTAACTGCCTAGGTACTTCAGTGAGATTCATGTGCTCTAAGTGCAGGTTTTCAACACTCAATAATCCAAATCTAAAGTAATTACAGTTTCTACCCATCTTTGTAGTTGGTAGAGAGAAATTGCCATTTGTCTAAATTACATAAAATTAATATATTGAGATGTGTTCCTCTAAATCTACGCAGAGCTGCCCCCACTTTAGAAAGACTTGGGGACTGAGCACCAAACTCCTGAGTGTGACTGTGATGGAAGGCAAGTCCTTCTGCTCACAGCACTCCAGAGAAGCTCAACCAGCTCAGCACTTACGAATCATTGTGCAATGATGGCTCTATCTGCCGCTTTTTAAAAAAGAACAGGTAGAGAAAGAGGTGAGAGTAGTACAGGTCTAAGTGTAATCGCTGTGATCTATTAACTTTAGTTAAAAATGTCACTTCTCTGTGACACGATTTAATAACCTTAAATGCTCTTTGCGGGAAAAAATTTAAGATTCATTCAGCCGAACCGTGAGTATGACTAGCCAAGGGTGTGAGTCATACATCTGGAAGAGAAGGTGTCCCGGATGTATTTCTCTTATTTTCTTTCTGGTGTTTCATATACAGTAAAAGGAATGGGATTTAAGATTTCTCATAGTCGTTTGTGTTTCCTTACTTGTAGGTGTGTGGTAAGTTTCATGCCAGGCTTTCTAACCTGAGATCTTCTCTGATCAGAGTAGATGCTATTCGGACATGCCCACCCATTCCCCATTCACAGCGTTCTGATGACATTCTGGGTCTCCAGTCACATCAAAATTAGTCTGAGCAGTTCTGATTTTTACAAGCTTAGCTTTTGCCGACTAATAAATTCCTTCAAATGATGAACTGACTTACCTACCTAAAAGTTAGTTATCTAAATCTAATACATCTGTCCCAGGCTCCCTTTACACTCATTGCAAAGAAAGCTCTCATTTAAAGAGCAATTCCGCTTGTCTTCAAATAGGTGTCAATGTATGTGGGATGAATTGCCCTCTAAAAATATTTTGTTTCTGCCCCATGATTCTAGTGGGAATCTACCGCTAGGTTAGTGTAGATGACTAGCTTTTAGCCTTCTAAGCTGAGGTGATATGGATGTGTGAGAAAATATGGATGTGGCCAAGTCACAACAGAAAAGAGAGTGAGACAGCATTTGTAGGTTTACAGGAGCAAGGAGAAGAAAATAGTGGAACCTATGCAAAGGCCCCTTTACTGGGAAACAACTGGTTTTACCTAGAGTTAGAATTACATGTTATTATACCCTCACCTTCTTTGAGGTATAGTACTAATTTTTGTGTACTGCTGCCTGCAGCTACTGAGAAGGGCTACCCTGATCCTCTGGCTGCAGACGTTTTTCTCATTCACTTGTTTGCCAAGTGAAGTGCAGGGCTGTATAACTCACTCTGACTTGATGTTGTTTGTGCTTTGCTTTTTTTAAGAAAAAGCCTAGATATTTTGTAGTTTGCTACTTTAGAAAGATTTGGGCTATCTCCTATTAAAAAAAGTAATTACTTTTTACTTCCTTACAATCTATTTTATCATGTATTACCAGGACATACCTAAAATATTGTGAGTAGTAAAGTTTTCATTAAAAGTATAAGAGTTATTTTCCTTCTTGGTTTCCCAGAGATTAAATCCACCATTTTTCAGAGCATGCTGTGAAAATTCTATTTTCTAAGGCTATTCAGAGAAAAGGCGATTTAAACTCGGTGCATTTGAGTGTGGGCTGTTATTGTTTGAAATAGGGTTTTAACATTAAGTAGGAAATTCATATTTAAGGAGATCGGATTGCATTAGATTATGATACCCATGTTACTGATGATACTTAGTGTTTTGTTTGTATTTCTAATATTTGTTTCAGCATCTGAAACTCAGACAGGATTTGAGTAAATCTAAATAAATAAAATCTTTCTCAATGACATCTTGGTTGTTGAATCAAATTGATACTTAATTTTTTTCTCAGGTAGTAGAATATAAGACTTTTTTCCAATTATGTCCCTTTTTTCTTCTACACCCTTTGTCCCCTGACTATAATTTTCTTTATCAGTGGTACAGTAGTGTATATTTGCTCCTGAAGTGAGTGTTCCCAATGCTAATTTCATGTGCTATTCTGAGATTCTTGTAAGAGTTTTTTCTATCTTCACTTTGTGGGCAAAGACTGGTAAATACTTAAATATACTAATTTTCAAATTAGTCTGTTCTTGAATTGAGCTGTATTTTTAAGTTTTCCTTAATTTTTCTCTTTTTTTTTTGTTGTTGTCATTATTAATTTTTTTAACTCTAAACTGTACCAAAGTTCCTCAAAATAATCCATAATTTCTTGTAAACAGCGTTATCCCCACTGCAGCTTCAGATGTGTATTTCTGTTCCTTAATCTCCAGTTCAGGATGTATCACTGTAAGACCAGAGCAAACCCTACTCAATGAAAGGCTCATTTTGCTTTTCCTTGACACAAAATAGAGGTCTTTTTCTTGTGTTTTGGAGAAAAGTTTCATTAAGAATTACCTGAGATAAAGATATCCTGGCATAAAAACCTATCCTAGAAATGGCTCATAGTTTGACTTTGAATTCCAAAGTTCACCTGTTTTATATTTCTCAGTTCATTCCAGTAAGCTTTTACTTCTGAATGGTGGTGGCAACTATCATGGGGAAAAAGACTCCTCACACAGGAAGAGAGTCTTCATGGGCAACCAGCCCCAGTCCCTTGGAGACTTGAGAATCAAACCTCACCTGCAACTTTTTAGAGTGCAAAGGAACATATTTCCCTCTGGTCCTGCTTCTCTGTCCCCTCATTAACCTCTTCAAAGAACTCTAAAGATTTAGGGAAGTGCTTTCTTCCCCAAACTGAAACTGGGTGGCTTGACCCTATCAACTTTTCATACAAGTTTTCTAATATGCTGATGAGCACGGAGATGGATTCTTCAGTGGTGGACATTGATCAGATCAGGCCCAAAGTCACTTTATCTGAGATATTTCTGCTTGGAAGGGCAGTAGAACTTACCTACAGGATGGAAGATCTAGCTGTTATACACATATGTGAAGACTTCTGGTGAAACAAATGAAATTGTAGAAATTATAGAAGAAAAAAATGTCGTATTCAAAATACTGGCAGCATGGCTTTTGCCTTCAACGAGGTGAGAATACAACACCAGTAACTTAGATTCCCTAAGAAGACAGCTCTGTGCCTATCAGCACAAATACAGAACATTTATCAATTTAATATCATTGGTTTGTTCTTTGTTTTTAACAAAAGGACTAACAGACCTAGATAGTGCATGGAGTCTGACTCTGTTACTGAGTAAAAGATTCCACTGCATTTGGTGAAGGCATCCTGGCTTCTGGTCTCTGGATTTATATGGAACTGCTCTTGGGAAGCACCATTCTCATCACAGACAGTGGGTGGGATATGTGAATTTGAATGTCCTCAGATTCATAGCTTCTGGATCTTAACAGGGTCTACATGGGAGCTGGGTGTCTCATCTCTTAAAATTTGTATGCAAGAAATACTTTCAAACATCAAATCTGTATTGTTCTGGGGAGCTGAATGTTAATAAAGAGAAGAAAAATGCTCAGCAAGTTTGAGGCACTTAAGGATGTGAAGGGAGCTATTTTGGATCTCGATTCTACATGCCTAAAGGATTCTTTGGGACAAGGGTGTCTGGGTGTAACACATTGTATTAAACTTTGAAAAAACGAAAGTATGTACCTTACCTAAGTAGTTCACCGGTAGGATTAGAAGATAATTCTCATACAGATTTCCACAAATAAGGTCTATGCAGAAAATACATTTTCTTTATTAAAGATACATTGGGCGTTTTTATTCTGTCTCTATTTTCCAACCATTCCACTTGAACCGTTTGCACTATATTGACCTGCTCTGAGCCTTTAGGGAGGCTGTTAAAATCTGTAATGTGAACCCTCAGAAGTGTCGAATATTAACAAGTGTTCTTTGCCCTGCTGGTGCTGAACGTTGATTTACCTCAGGCATCAAGAAACCAAGAAATCTCATTTAAAATTGTTGCCTTTCCTGTTCTCTCATATGGTGGGTAAGCACGCTGAAATGCCTTTCCTCTGGCTATTCGGCTTTATATAGGAACTTGCATCACCCTCATCTTCACAGTAGCAGGATCCCACGCAGTAGCATTCTAGTCGATGTGACTAAGATCTCTCTCCTGTGGTTCATGGTTTCTCTCATCCTGTCACCACATAATGGCGGAGACCCACCAGGAGCTGGCAGCTCTTGTGGGAGACGCTGATGAGGCCTAGGCATCGCCAGAGCAACTGTGACCATCCCATGCCTATAAAAAGCAGCCCTGCCAAGAAGAACTTGGGAGTACTGGTGGATGAAAACCTGGACGTGAGTCGGCAACGTGTGCTGGCAGCCCAGAGAGCCAACCATATCCTGGGCCGCACCAAAAGAAGCATTGCCAGCAGGTCAAGGGAGGTGATTCTGCCCCTCTACTCTGCTCTGGTGAGACCCCACCTGGAGTACTGAGTCCGGCTCTGGAACCCTCAGCACAGGAATGACATGGACCTGATGGAGCAGATCCAGAGGAGGGCCACAAAAAAATGGTCAGAGGGCTGGAGCACCTCTCCTATAAGGACAGGCTGAGAGAGTTGGGGTTGTTCATCCTGGAGAAGAGAAGGCTCCAGGGAGATCTTATTGTGGACTTTCAGTACTTAAAGGGGCCTGACAAGAAAGATGGGGAGCCTGTAGCGATAGGACAAGAGGTAATGGTTTTAAACTTAAAGAGGGAAGACTTAGAGTAGATAAAATAAATGTTTTACAATAAGGGTTGGGAAACACTGGAACAGGTTGCCCAATGAGGTGGTAGATGTGAACCTTTCAAGGTCAGGTTGGATGGGACTCTGAGCAACTTGATCTAGTTGAAGATGTACCTGCTCCTTGCAGGGGCTGTTGGACTAGATGACCTTTAATGGTCCCTTCCAACCCAAACTATTCTATTATTCTATTTAACTAAAAATATTGGCTCCCAAAATTCATCGAGAAAAAAAGGTCTTTCTTTACAGCACTTCTCGTCTACTCTGTTGTCCTGTTGTATGAAAATAGCATATCAAAAGTAATCTCCTAGACTATCTCTTTTTTAATTGTCTCATTCCTGAGCGCTCTTTGGTTCGGGGGCAGCTACAATGGATCATAAGTGCCCATGGCTCTCCCAGTAGAAGAGCCAGCATTAGATGAGCTGAACCACCTTCTGAAGTTGCTAGTGTCTCTCTAGCTTAGGCAGACTGAGCATTTGTCTAAGCTCTCCTGTTACGACCCTTAAGTTAGGTGGGATGAACCTGTATTAAAGTATTCATTAACTTGTCACAGAAAAGCATGCCTTTAAAAAGAGTGGGATGCTCAATGAAGGAAAAGGTTCTCACTGTAAATTATTTATAAAAATCATGACCCATTATTTCCATCACAAACATGTACAAATATTGTTTCTCATTGTTTGGTTTTGTGTTTTTTGAGTTTTTTAATAGACTGAATATTATGATGTTATCACTGTAAGATTCTTAATAATGTTGTACAGTCCATATATTTGTCTTGCTATTTGTTCATTTAACTTATAGGTATTTATGGAACCATTTATATAACAAACTGCTAGGAAATTATTGCTTTCATTATCATTCATCAGTATTCTGTGTAGATCCCGCTGAAGCACTGTGGTTTGGACAATACACCACAGTTTATCAGTGAATGAGCTGAGTTCTTAAATGAGTAACTGATTTCTTTACCTTTGCAATGTACAGGTTGTTCTTCACAATTGACAATTCTCATCAGTAGGCTGCACGTTTTACTTAATACTGGGAAAACATGGCATGCATATGTTGATGCAAGTTCCTTTTACAGCTTGATAATACGTTTTGATTTATCACTCTCCTAAGCTGTCGTGTTCTTTTTTTTCCCCTTAGGGATATGATGATGGATATGGGGGTGAATATGATGATCCAAGCTATGAGGCATATGATAACAGTTATGCCACCCAAACACAAAGGTAAGAATTTGTACTTTAATTTTTCAAAGAAAACTTTCGTCTCTTAGGTTTTCATATAAATTTCCTGCTTAATTTTCCACGTTAAATTCTACAAAATCTCACAGTACTTTAAAAATCTATCAAAAAGTAGTAATGGTATTCAAAGTTTAGAGGCAGAATTCTTTAGATGAAGCAAAAATGCAAGTATCTATCCTTCTAAAATTGGTGCAAATTAAGTGTATTTTTTTAAAATAAGCAAGTGGTTACATCATTTTCCTATCTGATGTCATTTGTTTGTGCTTTTTTTTTTTTGCTTTACTGGTGTGAAGTTGTCAAGAACGTCTCGTATTTATGGCTTTTACAATGTTTTGGGCAAAACCAATAGGAAATAAAAAAAATAATTATGATGGTAAATACCTGCCACTGGTTGGCATCCATCATCAAGGTGAACTATAGAAGGGAAATGCATGCCTGAAGTAAGGCTGAAACTATCTGTTTTCAGCCAAGTATTTTCTCAGCAGCTCTCACAATTGGTAAAAGCAACCAAGTTTGGAAATTTATTTTATGTCCTTACTGTGTGCAATAATAGGGAAAATGTCTTTCACATCTTTTATGATTTGTGTCATGGAGGCAAGGCAACAAAAATGATCCCTTTTTATGTACTCATACACCATACACACTCATATATTAATTTGACAGTTGGTCCATGTTTATCAAATATGGAATGACATCTTTTTCACAGATAAGCTGAAGAATAAAAGGGTTTGGCTTCAGCCAATTATTCAGAAAATGTTCTTATGGGTTGCTAAGAGTACATACAAGATTGTGGAAAAGCAAATGAAATTTTAACAAGAAAAGACAGATTTTAACTGAGTATGATTTTTACTGGGCAAGAAAGCAATGTATAGATTTCTGCACTCTAAAGACCAGAGGACCTTAAATTTGCTTTTTGTTTAACCATCTTTAATGTTGAATGCTTTGCTGGTTAAAATGCCTGTCAGCTCCAGAACTGTTGTAGTGAGTGGCAGTTGAGCTGATAAAAAAAATACTTTCTAAGTATTTTTATACCGAGTGAAGAATATTTAAAAGGATTTATCACACCTAAATGTGAACCCCATCAAGTATACTTTAACTGCACTTTTAAATAATTATATATTACTGGCTTCACCCATCATGTCGTTGTGTAGGCAGATATTCTTGTTGTCAAATGTACTCAAACTTTTTTGAAAAGAATTCATCCCATCTTTTGCTATAATAGTGAATTGTCACAGTAGATATTGCCTCCGGTGTAAAAATAATAATTATTTGGAAACTCTCTGCTGTGACATTGCTTTATAGCATCTGAATTAACCTCTAATTTCTTTGCAAGTTGATGTCTCAAGCAACTAAATGACAAATATATCAAGTTTATGAGGAGTGTATTATAATCAAGCTAGAACTGGCAGTGATAATTTGACTCAAGAAAGAAAACTTATAGAGAGTCACATAATTTTGTCAATTACACAGCTATTAAATTTAGTCATCGGATGTATTTTTTTATAAATGTGAGCTACCTCCACGATACCTAATCTATTTAAAATCTGCAACTAAAACATTTTATTTTATAATATACGGCAAGACATGCAGTCATGCTTATCCATGTTGAGTGGCACTGAATGACAGAAGTAGTCTATTGATTTCAAAGAGAGCACTTTTGGAACAACACACTACTTATTTCAGAGATTTACAGAACAAATGGACCATTAGATATGCAATTTGGATTCCTGCACCTTATTGGCCGTTTACCTTCATAGAAGTGCCTTCCTACTGAGCCAAAATAATACGATACGAGGAAAAGGTATGACCAAAATATTTGGCTAGGTGTATATACCAAAAAGTTCTCTCCCAATCTCAGATCTTGTTACTATACTCCAATCATATGAGCAAGACATATCATGCACACACCTAACAAAGAAGAAAAGTTGTACTGCTTCAGAGTACTTATTCCTCTCATCCAGTGTGTGATCTACAGGGAAAAAAATCAACAAAATCTAGTAGACAGTACCTGTGCTCAGAGAGAAAAATGTTACTACCCTCTGCAGGGACTGACTGAAATTCTAAAGCATGAGATGAGAAAAAATTTTAATCAGTGGCTTAAGGCAGAACTCCAAGATTTCTGTTCACGTTGAGTTCAGTGTGCTTTAGAGCAGTGCACATACTAAGTTGTACCTTGTTCTCCTATAGGCTTCCACCACCACCCCTGTTACCTATACCTTTATCTTCCAGACCTTATATCTACTTCCCATTTGCTCACCAGAGGCTTTCTGACCATATATAGTCCTTCTGGGGACCCTTAATTCCTCCCTCCCCAAGTGGTCTGATTTAGACTTTTTATAAATTAGTGTCTGCCAACAGCAGAGAAAATGAGGATGCTGTCAACATACACCACTGTGCTACAGCGTGGGATTATGGTTTATTAGAAGGAGCACCAAAAATACCCATTCTCAGGAACATCCAGGTGCAAATGGAAATAAACCCTATCCTTCTGTGCACAGGTAACTGAAGATTTGTAGTGAAGGTCAGGGACAGTGTTGCAGGCACAGCAATATTTTTTGTATAGGTCCTTCTCTAATGAACTCTACCACTACCACCCTTCCCAACAAAGATCTTTGTCCTTCGTCAGAGCAGTCTGATTTTTAGGCTGAAAATAGGGGTTTAGGGTCACTTGAGGAAGAGACCATGACAGAGTCTCGAGATCAGGCTTGAACAAAACCCACAATAAGTCTGCGTGGCTGAATGAGCTAAGAGGCACCTCAAGAGCACTTTGAAATGGACACAATAATCAGCTTGAAGAAAGAACAACAGGACTGTCACTATGGTAAGTGCCACCTATACCTCACTATGTTTGGGGAGACTTATTTTAGGAAGGAGAGAATAAACAATTATTGCTACAGTCTATATTGCAGGATGTATGTCTTCCTTTAACTGACAGAAGCTGTATTTCTAAAGCTCCCTTTTTTACCTTTTCATCTTCCTGTACCATAATGACTACTCAGAACATAAGGCGGAACCTCAGGACAAAGATTTAAATGAACAACTGGCTGCCCTTCCCAAATGTGTCTATAATCATTATTTACAAGATTACACAAAAGGCTACAGGTTTAGCAAAAGCATCTAGAAGCCCTGCTCATTTTAGAAATTTGTTCATACTGATGTCAAAATACAGTTTTTAAGGTAATTAGAATGAACGATTTGTTCGATGCCAAAGAGAACAAGGAGACCACCATTTCAATGGGCAGGGGAAGATGCCAGATCTGACATACTTCCCATAGGCAATGTTCGAATTTCTTGATGAAACCTCTTTTTCCTCTCCCTTCCATACAGTGTGAAGATGGCTTTCAGTAATAAGTACCTCTGCCTGCCCAGACACACCAAAAGATATTCTATAGTTGCTTGATTCATGCACTATTCCCTAGGCACCTGGAGGTCAGGCAGAGACTCTCAAACCCTTTCTGCCAGCTAGATTTACCACCTGAACTGCTAGTCTGTCAACTTTGGTTAAAAATATAAATCCTAGGCATGCTATTCAGAAGTAAAAATCCCTTTCTGAATATGTTTGCCATCCCTGCTCCTCACTGTTGCCTCTTTGTGTGTGTCAATGGTGAGGCACAGAAGGGAGTTAGGGGAAATAATTCCTCCTGATGTTCTCAAACAGCAGAGTCTCATCTCAGCAACCAGTTAACATCCATCTGTTTTCCACTCCCCTTGCACTTGATACTTAAAAACTTCTAAGTATATTCTGGTTGTCTAGCAGAACTCTTTTATTACACAAATTTACTCTCACTGCACAAGTGTTTAGCTGGACTCAACCCTCACCTGTCAGCCATTCTATCAGATGCTGCCCAATTTCCATTGCTAAGGTAGATGTCATTCCCATACAGGCCTGTAAAGGTATGCTGCTTGTCTACTTTTTGGATGATTCTTAGCAGTTCAAGCACACTGATATTCTCAATGGCTTCTTACCCTCAAGCCAGTTTGGAACATGTGGTGGCAACCATTCTTCTCTCATTCTTCTTCTCAATCCATTCCCACTCAGATGTTGATTCAAAGAAATAAGTACGATTTTTACAGGGCAACAAGCAAGCTTATAAAACAAAACTCCAAAATGGTATAAGTATCAATTTCCAACTCAGCTGTAACACAGAAGATGTAGGACAATCCTATTAGCTTTCAAAATGTAATGCACTTTTTGATTTTCTTAGCAGGAACTTTTAAGTTTGTTGAATCACCACCACTGTTCAGGATTTATGGGCTGAAAACACTAGATCACCAGGAGAAAAGGGTGAAAAGTTTTGTGAGAGGATCTGCAAGACCTGCTTCTTTGGTTATTCAGAAGTTGGTAGGGAATCAGACTGTACCACATGCAAAGCGTGGCCAAACTCCTCAGCCAAGACCAACAGAATAATTTTGTGGATCAGTTGCTGGTGAATCAGCTGAGAACCTTGACGGCGAGCAGAGCCGTCTTCAGCTCTGCTACTACCTCTGTAGTCATCTCCACTGACCTTTGTGTCTGTGCCAGCACCGGCAGTCTCATTTCAAAGGTACCATGTCTCAACCAAAAGAAATACTAAGGAAATCTGTGGCTGACTGGCCAGTCACCAGAACCAGGAAGGGTATGTTCTATTTAACCCACTTGTGCATAACCCATCCAGCCATATGCAGTGTAAACAGTGGTCTGACAGGGAAAAGCAAAGGAAATCAGTTGAAGCTTAACATTTGGGTTTTATATAATTTTCCTGTTGCACAGTGCCTGGCGTGAACACTCATACATCAATCAGCTCTGTTTTTTTGTGAACAGGTAGTTGGTATATTGGCAATGGCTTCCAGGGCTGTTGGCTGGCTTGGTCTTCTGTCTTTTTCTCTGTCTGGCTTTTGTTAAAAACATAGTTCAGCTGCAAAATTAGTTGCTGAGTGGGTGCTTACTAAAGAAAGAAGAGTCTGTGACTCCCATCCTGGGCTGGAAATAGAGTTGCAAATATCAGAAAACCTGTAACATACTGAGAAGAGGAATAAATAATTCAGTGATAAAAGATAGATGAAAATAGTGCAAAACATTACTGTTACAGATGTCTTCCCACAGTGGCACAGGCCTTCTCATGACATATCTTCACCTGTGCTGTGGCTGCAAGAGGACTCAAGTAAAGGGCATTTCTGTTGCCTGCCTGGACCCAGCCTCACTCGTGACCGTAGCCCAGTTTTAGGGCCTTGAAGCAATCCTTGTCAAGATATCTACTGTTAATCCTGTGAAATATTTTATGTAATGCTATAGGCAACAGTCCTCTGGACACACATTCCATGCCGGTATGCAGATCGTTTTGGGACAATGACTTCTGCTTAGTCTGTCAAATGCACACTGCAAAGCCGTCCTGCATCTGCTAAGCAAACGACTTCGGTTCTGATTCACAAACACACTCTAAAGGTCATGTAATATCCGAACTTCCTCTCTAAGAAGCTAATGGTGATACAGAATCTAAATCTTAACATAAAGAAAGATGTCATTAATACATCTAAATAAGTTCTAAGTTTTTACATGATCTGGAGACTTACGCACATTGAGTTAGATAACTGCCAAAATGAAATTATCTTAGAGGACTGAAGAAGAGAGAAGGGAAAGGTGCAGTATGAGAGAATTTCAAGCTGACTGGCATAGCTTTCATATAACTGAATTATATTTAATTCAAAAGATGTTATTATCTGTGGTTCATACCTATAGCTGTGCTGTCATGTGCAAAGTCCCACTGGGCTTCTGTTTCTCAGTGCTAGTAACAAAAATAAAATGAGAAAAACAAGTTTCAGGACATACATGCTACCCATGTCCTCTTTGCTACTGTGGCAGTTGCTGTGGTCATATCAGTGTAGTTGTATCCAAGTAACCATATGTTCATAGCAATATCTATCAATTCAACCTTTAATAGGCTCTACAATTCTGATTCACATTCTTATAATCACTCAGACCCACTGGAAATTTCAAGAGCACATTCAATCACTGAGACTGAATATATGACTTTGTTTTCCTGATTATTTTTGTTTCTATTGTTAAGCTTATGCTGTCTGCTGTATAGCTTGTGTTTACAGCTCCTTTTTCTGCGTGGGCTGCTGGTACAGGGGATTTAGAGATCACTTATTTCTGATCTGGTATGCAGGAATATAGCATAGATCATAGTTCAGCCCATGTCACTTATGTGGCTTAGGGTACAATTGCTTCAGTGCAGAGACATGCTGCACAATGATTTAGGAAGTAAAGCAAAGAATATTTTATCCAGCTGAATCTGTAGGAATTATTCACATCAGCGGTGTATATTTGCCTGAGCTCCAGTCCATCCTGGTTACCCCTGCTTGACCTCCAGATATCAAGTCTTTATATGTACGTCTGTTTCCAAAGGTGACTTTTTCACAAATAGGCGAGTAAAATAACACTTTCAGACTAGTACACTTGTCTTTACGAAGCAGTAAAAAGTTCTGCTGGGCATACATATTCTTTGATGGACGCTACCCAATGGACTGTTTTTCTCTCCAAGCTCTTTTTGGATTCAACAAAAAATTATGCCCTCATGTTTCAGTAACAGAAATGTAATATTAACATTAGGACTAGAGTGCTCAGTAGTCTCCATCACTATAGCTTTTCAAACCACATTAGACAAATTTCAGTAAAGAATCATGTAAATAAATTCATGTGCTTATAGGTAGATGAAATCATCTTGGTGACATCCTAAGGTCCCTTCTAGCTCTATTTTCTGTTACATTTTCCCCTTTTTTTTCATGCATTTTTTCAGGTGTACTTCAAGATAACAACACAGGATAATTTAATTGGACTGAGGAAGCTGTTTTGTTACAAATAAAAAGAAAGTAGCCCCATTTTCCAACCCCATTTTGCTTTGTGGGCACTTTATGACTGATAGAAATAATTTTAGGAACAGTTAAAGTAAATTTGATGTTTCAAGCACTAAAATAGTAAATGTGTTTTTAATAGAGTAGGGTACTCCCATTTGTAAGTTTTCCATGTTGCGTTAAATTACAGTAAATAATTCTACTTCATTACTTCAGGATGATCTCACAAGAAAGATATCAGATCTTAATTTTTCATAGGTAACATTTTCATCTAGATACTCAAGTGTACACAAACTGAAGACTATAGTACATCTCGTAATATAGTACAGTGCAGCACTGGATGAACTTTCTGGTTTAGACTTCTTAATTTTGCTGAAAAGGGGCAAAATTCATTGGGGGGAAAAAAATCTTAGATACAAAACTATCAAGAGACTAAAGAGTTCTATTAGTTTTATTTGCCACTGCAAAAGAAATTAATATGATGGCCAACTCATGTAAAGCATAAACTTTCTTATATGTTCCTTTTAGTTTCAAGTATTGACATAGACTTTGTACAACAGTGCCAGGATACATGCAACAATAGTTAGTGGAAATTACAACACAAACCTGTTTTGTCAGTCTTATAACTGACATCTGTAATCATGAGAAGATTAAATAAGTCTGCCACGATTCTGCAAGACTGAGTTGCTAAAAACCTTCTGCTGTGGATGTAAGGGACAGATAGAAGCAGCATTCAGACTGCTCATAGCATTTAGTCTTGTGATAGCTGTCTTGGAGTCAACCATTTCAGAGGCTGCCTTTGTCCTTGTAATTGGTGTAACAGCATTAATTCATTAACATCACCGTGAAGTCTAGAAATCCATGTAGCTGATCAGCACATTACCGTGCTAGAGTTGTACAACTGAAAAGCTTATGCGTTCTTCAAAGATCTTTGAGTCAAAATTCCTGAAAATCTTCTACCTGCATGACAAAATTTATTCTTATTTTCCATTTTGTGCAGAATCTTTTTTTGATAAATTTTTGAAATATTTGAAAACTTCTCAGAAATCTAATTAGAACAGTTGCTTCAGAGAAACATTGCCAGTAACAAGTGGCTGTTATACAGCAGATAAGTTCTGATCCCTGGATTCAGTCTTCCAATGACAGCTATCAGACTTCTAGTAAGATCCGATCTCATGCCAGTGTCCCTAGTGTGTTTGTACCTACCACTTGTAGTATAGCTCAATGTTCACTGAGGTGTCCAAACACCTACCCTCCCTCCAGTTGAATCCCGGCTATACTGCTGTGAAAGGATTTCCCAGCAAAAGATGGCAGAAATACTCAGGGTAAAACTAAGGTCTTTGGCTGTTTAATTGAATACCAAAGAACTAGGGAGCAAATATTTCTGAACAGTGGTAAGACTTAAGAGTTGCTGTTGAGAAACTCACAATTGTATTTACATGCTGTCTTTCCTAATGTCTTGCTGAAGAGCTTTAGTAAACGGCATTTTTCAAATTCATATGTTCTGATGCATTCAGAAAGAAAACACGGAGAGACATCAATGATCTTCCTCTAATCTAGAATAAGTCTAGTAAATGCTTAAAGCAATAATCAGATTCCTTTCTTTAATCAACCAGTCCCACTGTTTTTGACTACTTGCTTGGGAAAACGTTCTTGCAGACTAGTTGTGGAAAAAACTATTCACAATTAAATGAAACAGTTTTGTCTCTGGTTTAAAATAGATGGTTAGACAGGCCTGTGAATAATCGTTATTTTATTAGGAGATTACCATACGGTTACATCTTTTGGTGATATGATCAAGGGTTTGCTCACTTCTCTTGCACTATTAAAATATTACTATATAGTAAAATATAAAGACACATAAATATAAACCAAGCTGCTATAGGTAGAGTGGTTACACTGGTTCTTTGTAAAATGGGATATTCAGTATTACTTTCTCTGCTGTGCACTTTCTCACCTTTTAAGCAGTATGCATTGTATTTATGCTTTGTCATATTTCATTTTGGCTTTGTGCTTATATCCACCTGTTCATAAATAAAGATTTTCCTGTATTTTATTTCCAACCTGTTGAAATCAATCAAGGCAGGAAGCCTAGAATATGACATTTTATGTATCTTCACAGCAATCCACTTATGGCATTCATCATCAGAAACTGTTTTCAAATGCCACTTCTCATTTATTTGATTCAATGAGCAAAATGGAATCAAATTTCTTTACTCTGAAATAGAGAAAAGTTTTTCCTCTAAAACTGGGTAGGATTTCTAAAATTCTGCATCATTCACTTTGCAAATAACGTGTCTGCAGACATTTTGTATTATTTTCTGAAATAACCGATCGTAATTCTCTGTCTGTGAGAAAGAGTACAGCAGAATGCAGAATATTTGAATAGAAATCCCCATGTGTCTGTGGTTGTGGCAAATAAATGGCAAACTGGTTTCTATTTCAGATATGGCAAAAAATTCACAACCCAAAGTCATCTTGCAGTTATGATGGCTCTCCACTCCTATGCTTGTATAACTGTCGCGGGTGTAGCAATTAACTTCACTTGTAAGAGAGAAGTAGTGAAATATTTATTAACATTAAACAGTGATTTAACAAAGTTAGCAGTGAATGCGGCAGTGTTTTATGAGATTCGGTGTCAAGGTATGCTTGAGTATTTACTGCACAGAGGACAGGGTCAGACAAGCTGTCAGGGAGACCCTTCCATTGAGTCACGAGGTTCAGAAAGGACCCCCTTGCTTTCTGAACTCCTTCTCAGAGAGAAGTGTAGAGGCAGCTGGATCCAGCGCTAGTCCCAGACTTGGTCAATGGTTTATGTCTTAAGGATTATATATGCGCAATCAATCCTTTATATCACTTAGCTAAGATTTCAGAGTTTAGCATGCTATTAGTCACCAAGAATCTGTTGCTCAGAGGAATCTCTCAACCTCGAAGAGTAACCTTAAGCGGGTGTCCCTGCTCCACAGGAGATCCTGGCGTGCAGCTCAAAGGGCTCCTGGGCTGTCCGCGATTTATAGAGTAAGATAATTGACCTATAGTCATATTCTCATGGGAACAAAATCCCTATGTCCCCACTCCAGACAGCATTTGGCTGTGTTGCCAGCCATCCCCAAAGTCCAGGTGCAACTCATCACAGCTCCCACTGATGGTTATGGCTTGAGCAGGAGCCATACATATATAAAAGGGGAGAGCACACCTCCACGATAACTCTACTGGCTTCATTATTTGTTTTATTTTATTAATTCATATTTGCTGTAGTATGGAATCAAACGTAAGAAAATGCTGGAGACAGATAGGAGCTAGTTTAACTTCAGGCATGTTGTAAGCTACTAAATAAATCCAGGGAGTATTGTAACGGAGACATTCCTCTCTGTTAAAAACATTGGATACAATCAAACAAGCTTTCAGGGAAAGGGAGACTTTATCCACTAAAATGTTCGTCATATTATTCCACTAGTTCTAAAGATTTATTCAGTAAAGGACTATATTTGTGATTTAAGGCTGAATCCTCCAAGAAGTTCCTTTATTCAAAAGAATTCTCATCTTTCCTGTAGACATAATGCTCTGTTAAGTAGAAATGTTCCAGTAAGCTTCAGATTCCTAGGAGGATTATTTCTTTATTCACATATTTCCACTATGATATGTTATAAAGTATTATTTTATGAAAATTACATATATTGCAGTTCATGTGAATGCAAACGTTGCTCACCTGTCTTCCGAGCATACTGCTTTGTGTAAATAGCTTTTCTTTCATGGCCAACCATGTGTTAAGTCCTGCTTGCTCCTTCCCTCGTGTAGGAGGGAGAAGTGTTACAAATAGTCTTACATAAATTGACTGCAGTAGCCTTAGACAGGATCCTGTTAGCGCAGGAGCTGAGCATTTGATTGTATCAATTATCGATGCTGATAGTCGTGAACTCCAAGGATTACACAACAGAAATGAGATTGAGAAAGAGGAAGATAACGGGTGATAGGAGACCAAGATCTCAAAGGATCCATTTGAGGAAGTGAAAAAGAATGAGGTGTGTCTAAAATACTGAATCCCACCTCTAGACATCCTTGTGAATTATACTGGGTGTTAGCTTGACTCGGGAATCTGTTGTCTGAACCTAACCCAGACTGGGATATATCTATAAGGAGTGCTAACATTTCATTTATCCATATCTATATAAGTCTAAATATATATATATACACACACATACATATATATGTACACACATGTATGTATATATGTCTATATATCTATATGCATATCTGTGTGTAAAGCACAGATGCTGATTGCAAGCTGGCAAAGGCCAGGAATCCCTCTTCAAAGAGTGCCTATCCTAAAACACAATATTGGTTCACTCGCACATTGTTGAGTGTCACAACACGAAGTGGGAAGTCTCTCAAGTTATTTTTACTTCTTCAAAGGCCAGCGTGAAACTTTTTCATCTGTTTGATCATGAATCTGAACTGTGGAACCTCACTGGCATCAGCTGAATCTCTAGTTTGGACCAATTCAAGTATTTCGCAAAAGAAGCCTGATTATTTTCTAATGGTGGAGTTAGAACTCCAAGGTTGATTAAAAGCCTGTTTTCTAAATTTACTAGCTCTTTCCCAGACATTCCCTAATAAAAGATTCTTATAATATTCTAGAATATACTCTCCCGGTTAAAAAGTACAACCATTAAGAGAGAAAAAATAAGATATAATAATGTCTTCACAGGAAAGAAAGGCATTCATTTTCTTAGGATCTTTTAGGACAGATTACACACTTCGCCTATATGGAACCACATGTTGGCAGTGTTTAAAGCAGATTAACCCTTTCTTGTACCTTTCAGCTTGGCTGTTAGTGTGCCTATTGTACCACTGCAACCACATTTTGTTCACCACAATTTGAAAATAAAAACTCAGATGCATCTCTCAGCAACTAAAAGCAAAGAACAGAAAGACAGAAAGGAAGAATGACAAAAAAAAAGAAAACAAAAAAGATGAGGGAACAAGAAGGACTCAAGTTCTTCAGTTCTTGCAATGTTCTGCTGCCTTATATTGCAGAAGGTATAAGAGCAGCCAGGGAGCCAGGTGGTAATGTTGCCAACCACGGGTCTCTTGTCAGCATCTTCCTGCAGGACAGGAGGAGATTGGTCAAAGGCTAATGCAGTCTGCTCATTAATACTGTGATTTCCTATACCTAATGCTATTGATCTCTGAGTGGTAAACATCACCCTTCCCCAAGGTGGCTTATTGACTCAAAAGTCAAGGTTTTGTGGCTTCGATCTTAACTCTTTTGTTTGCGGTTCTTTGCTTAAACCACCTTAGAGCACCATTTTCCCCAACCTTTTGGATAACAAGCTGTGTGGTTTCCCATGGGTGTTGACACAGTCAGACTAGAGCTTGGTTTTCCTTAGCTAATGTCAGTTTGAAAAAGTCCCAGTTAATGAGAGCTTAAAAACCTCTGTTGGCTTTAAGGGTTGCTGTTTAGATACAGAGCCTGTGTATGTGGGCCCTTCTTATATCATAGGAGCACCACATAATTCGGGTTGGAAGGCAGCTCAGGGGGCCCTTATCTCTCAAATAAGGAACATCTTTTGTGTTCCTTTTTTTTTGGAACTGATCTGGCTTTATCTGCGTGAAAAGAAGACATCACAATTTATGGGAACTTTAATCCCAAATCTTTAAAAGTAACAGGTTCAAAAGCACTAACCTAAACCAATGGTTGTATTAAAAATAAGCATAAATATGTTATGATTATGAAGATTAACAATATATGCACTATTAATTTTCTTGTCCACAGAATAGGAATGAGGACAGAATCATACATCTTTGTTGCAAAAGTGTCATCTAGATAGACAAAAATTACATCAGAAGTTCTCAGATTGGATATAAAAATAATTAAACTACTTGTAAGATTCATAGTGCCATGTACACCAATTCTTCCACAACTGGTACATGTAGAAGGTTACTAAAGTCATGCGCACATCAAGACTTCTGTGTTACAGAACTCTGGTGTTAAAGTACAGAGCAATGCTTTGAAAATTTAGGAGTAAAAGCTGAAAAGCTGTTAATGACCTAATCTTATCTGCTTTATAAAATGTATTGCATCCTGCTTTCAGGTGGGTGCATGTACTTAACTAAATTACACTTCATGTTGCTTGAAAGTAATGAATGCTAATGACAGATAATGGTGTCTTGTTTCCAATTAGCACTGCCAAGGGAGCCTGAGGTTTCTAGAGCTCATGATCACCGAATTTTCCAAGAACAGTCTGAGAACTTTAAAATTATATAAACAAGTTTTATTTATGCTGAATGCATTGGCTGATTGTTTCCTTCCACAGTTGGGCACAGTGCAAAAGAACTGCATCTCTCTGTAGTTCAATAATCTAAAAAAAGACCTTATGTATGTAAAGTCATGTTTTATCACACATTTTTTACAAACATCATTCATTGTTCACGTTAATAAAAAACATAGGAAAATGTTTACAAATAAATGTATGTTATAGATTGTATTGAATATTCAGAAAGGTTTTAAATAGAGCAGGCTAATGGATAAGCAGTTTGACTCACAAAATGGGAGTTTAAATCAGGTATTTCACATAAAGAAATAAATTTCCTTCACTTAGGTATTGTTCAAAACGCTATCTAATATGAATTAGCAAGGAATTTGAAATACCATTTTGGCTCAAATCTGTGAAGAATGTATATTATTCACGGATACAGAGTTGGCGAACTTAGATAACAATCATGTATTGTGCCACGAATTATGCATTTTCAGAAATGTGTTAAGTATTGTGCTCACAGACATCAAATATGCAGTATATAGCAAATCACTTGTTTCTACAGTTGAAATACAGCTTGTTTCTTAACAGTTTGTGTATTAACTTTGTATTCTGTTTAGAATGTATTTCAGTTCTGAATGTTCACCGTGCAGCAGTTTTATCTCACATCTTTATTCACTGTATGATTGTGTGGTTTTTGTCCAATAAAAACGTACAACAACAATAATGTAGCAATGAATTTTTACGTGCTATTGGGAATCTTGCGTTTGGCTGGATCTCATGTTGAGGATAATAGCTCAAAGCCCTACTCAGTGACCACTGACAGCCAGACTGCTGTTGGTAACTTATTGCCCTGTGGACTGGGTCCCAAATGCACTCCTTTTAAAGCTGACCTTTGGATGCAAGGACTTTGTTTTGTAAAATATATCGGGGAGAAACGCTAGCATTTTATCCACTGACAGAAGATGAGAATCGTGAGGTTTCTTCTCCTGTAGTTCCACTCACAGGTCCCAACACCCTTCTACCCAGAAAAGCCAGCAGTATGCCAAAGTGCTGCGGCTTAAATTGGATTACACGAGATTTTCTCATACTGCTGTCTGCCAGATCTGAGTGGCATGTCATCTGTCTGTTCTGTACGTTTCAAGTAATTTCTTAGGTCTAAACCATGAGCTCTGTAGATATGACTAGAGACAGGATTTAACCCTGGCACTGCCAGTTCTGTAGTTCACTTTACATAATCCTGTAATTTTACATAACTGGCTACTAGAATCATTGCAAAATAATACAGAATGCTTAGTATGGTCAATAAATAAAATTTGTATTCTTCCTCTTGGTTTCTTGCACCAATTCAATAGGAGGGTGTATATGTTTAGGTAATTAATTTTCAAGCAACTGGGTGACTCCCATTATCCTGGAAGGTAATGCCGTGCAGGGATTATGTCCTATAGAGTTCAGATGGCATCGGGAAAGACATTTAAACATATTCACTTCATTTTCATTCATGTCACTCGTATGTCCATTTTCTGAAACTGCTTTAGCTAATGAATTTCATCTGTCTGAGATATAGACGTCAGTGTACTATCAGCTCACATGAATGACTTCTGGCTAAATTCCTAAATTAATGCACAACAATTATAGCTACATTTTCAGTTACAAAAAAAACCCCACAGATATTTGTAGCTGAAAACTGACTATGCGAGCTGTGCCTAGCCAGTCAGGGGATGACGTGTCCCAAATCAAAACAAGTTGACTGTCACTTATCAGATACATGCAGTCAGTGCTTTCAAGTGAGATACAGCACATGAATTATTCTCAGAAATTATTCCAAAAATAGTTACGACTAGCTATTAAGTATGAGAAATTAAAAATCTGATTACAGGCAGCTTGTGAACAAAGAAGTCAAAATTAGTTTAAGAAATAATTGTTACTGATTGCTTGTTTATCTCTATGGCATTTGTGAAATATTTTTATGTACACTCCACTGTCAACTAGGCTTTTCTTTCAAGTATAAACTAATATTTTAAAAATTATAATCTAATACGGGAAATTACCTGAGCAATAATGTTTTAAATAGTGCAATATCAAGCTGATTGCCTGCTTCTGTTCATTTTGCAAGAGTCCATCTCATACAGTGTCCAAGGAAAAAGAAGGAAAAGTGACAATAATAAAAAATTAACAACAAGAAAAGTCTAACATCTGTTTGGTTCACTGCAAATGGAAGAAATACAGTATAGTAGAATTCATAGAGTTTGTAAGTTTTTTGGGTGGAGACCGATTCTTGTTTTGTCTACCTGGTACCTGATAACACTGGTAGTCTTATCTTGAACTTGGTACCAGGTACCAAATACACAGTGCAATCTGTAAATAATAGTCAAGCAAAAGTGTGAAAAACTCCATTTAACTATGTCTTAGAGGTCAGATTTTCTGGTTGTCCACTCCAGGTAATAGCTGGGCATTGCTGATTGTCAGGGTGCAACTATCATCTGAAATCTTTGGGTAATATGTTAATATGACCATACATAATTTTTGTTAATGAACAGTAAGCAGTGAAAAAGTCAGTTAGAGACTCTGAGTCTGATTTTCCACTCCTTGAGCCTCACTTCTTACAATATACACTTTATTGATTACTGTATAAAACTTTCCATGGGCATAAGGAGAAGGCCATGGACAATCAGGTTTGTCTCTACAAGCAGTGAAAACATATTTTCTTCTTCAGGAGCAAAGCTGAAAACCTGTCAGTGTTTTCGGTTAAGATGAATTGTTTACAGGTTCCACACAATACAATGCAGCCAGATTTGGGGAAAACAAGCTACGCTGAGTTTGGTACCGCATAAATGTTTGGCATTACAGATAAATGAGATTAACACTTCTTTTGGCAGTTTAACAATAGTGAATAACAAAGTGGATGGTCTTCCTTCGGACCTTATTTTTGCAAATAGAATTTCTGTCAGTGTTTGTCACATCTTCTAGGTTTACATATTTAGAACCAATTTTCTTTTATGCTCAGTAGATAAGAAATGTGGTGTGCTGTATAATAGCTGTTATTGTCACTGATACATTTTCTTTAATATTTTTTAAATTATCACTATCCCTGCAAACAACTGGACTATGCTATCATGTGAAAGTGTCAAAATATGTTTCGTTTTCTATGCCTTGTTTTTGTTTTGAGTTGGTTACCTATGATAATATTGACGTGGCTATCTAAATCTGTTACAGTGTGCCTGAATATTATGACTACGGTCACGGAACAAGCGAAGAGGCTTATGACAGCTACGGTAAGGTCTATTCTATCTTCAGCAAAAGTGTGAAATCAAAAGGAAAAATCTGTCACTGGCAACTCAGAAATTACTTCCACATACTTTTCTTTCTTTCACTACTTTAATAAAGACCGAACAAAATGGATTTCTGTAACTTTAGGGTGAGGTTTGACTTATTGAAGTAGGACCAGAAAATTGGACAGATCAATTTTGGTCGAAATTACAAAGCCAATTAATCAGTGTCACAGATCGGCTTTAAGTGCGACACCAAAGTTTCTGATTAGTGCCTGAATATATTTCACGGTGTTAAGTTTCAATCTGCTTGATGTGCCAACAATACTTTGCATCTGCTACTGTCACGTGCATCACTTCAACCAGGAAGTTTTGTAAGGTTTTGAAATACAGACTTAATGAAAGTGGAAAGAGAGGGTGCTGTACCACCATGGGAACCCCCACTACACCAAGAGGAAAAGGAATACCTCATGCCACACCAGGCGTGCGAGTAGAGGGAGCCCTGTACTCTTTGCACCTCTCCCCACCGAGTCTGTGTCTGAGCTGGGATAGTTCCACTTCACAGGAACACAGGGCATGAGGGGAAAAGAAATTGTTGCTCCAAAGTGTACAGCCCATTTTCTAGGTCTCTTGTTTGATATTAGTGATGTGTTTCAATAACTAATTAGAATCCATTCTGTCTTTTCCTATTGGGCTTTTTTTTTCAGTATATTTTGTCATCAGATGGCTCAGTGAATCTGACTCTGAGATTTTCGCTAAAATAATAGAGCAATGCTGACTGTCATCAGCTTAGAGACTGACCCTAGTATATTCAGCAGAGTTGGCATGCTTGATTTACCACTACTACTACTACTAACGTATCATAAGTTTACATGGTGACTTCCAAAGCATTGTAAAAATGTGAGCTGCTGGAAATGGCGCTGCAAATAAAAGTTACAGTAAGGGGTTATATAAGGATTGCTTCTTGAAAGCAGTACTTTTATTCATGCAGCTGTGAAGCAAATGTCACTGTAATGCAAAGTTGGTTTCCTTTGTGTTTGTACAGAAATCACAAGACATTACTGAGACATTGTCAAAATGATTGCATTGAATAATCAGGAATAACTTAATTTTTTGAATAATCAGTGCTCACAATACATTTGGGTAATACAATGTGCAGTCAAGCAGATTTTCAGTGCTAAACAAGTAATAATAATAATAACATCCATATGAATGTGTGTGGTTCAGTTACCCTTTGTTTTGTTTCCTTTTTGTACATACTTTTTTTAATACCTGCAATGAAAGATCTTTCAGATCTCCTCTCTGTCTCTTCTTCCAAATGCATTGCTAAGGTTTTGGGCAATGCAGCAAAGCAGAGAAGTCTGAGCTCAGCAGTAGGGGTTACTACTGCTTCACTTCTAACTAGACTTCCCCATGCTGAATTTGGGCAAGACATTTAAAGCAATGTCACTCTTCCTCCAATCCCTCATTTGTAAAACTAGAAGAATTGTACTTGTTTTCCCAGCAGAGCTTTTGAATGGACTAATTAACTAAGGCTTACAAAGTGTTCAAAGACTAGAACCTGAGCAAGGTTGCTGATGATACAAAACTGGGAGGGGCGTCTGACACACCAGAGGGCTGTGCCATCAGCCAGCAAGACCTGGACAGGCTGGAGAGCTGGGCCGAGAGGAACCTGATGAAATTCAACAAGGGCAAGTGTAGGGTGCTGCACCTGGGGAGGAGTAACCCCCTGCACCAGGACAGGTTGGGAGCTCCCACCAAGGGAGCAGGGAGATCAGACTCCACAGGGTTTCTTTGCACAGGAGTCAGAGAGAGGAAAAGGTTAGGGGCTGACCTGCTGGAGAGCAGCTCTGCAGAAAAAGACCTGGGAGTCCTGGTGGACAACAGGATGACCATGAGCCAGCAATGTGCCCTTGTGGCCAAGAATGCCAATGACGTCCTGGGGTACATCAAGAAGAGTGTGACCAGCAGGTCGAGGGAGGTCATCCTGCCCCTCTGCTCTGCCCTCGGGAGGCCCCATCTGGAGCACTGGGTCTGGTTCTGGGCTCCCCAGTTCAAGAAGGACAGGGAACTGCTGGAGAGGGTACAGCAGAGGGCTACAAAGATGATGAGGGGCCTGGAGCATCTCCCTTATAAGGAAAAGCTGAGGGACTTGGGACTTTTTAGTCTGGAGAAGAGAAGGCTGAGGGGCGATCTGATCAATGCTTATAAGTACTTAAAGGGAGGGTGTCAAGAGGAGGGAGCTGGTCTTTTTTCAGTGGTGCCCAGTGACAGGACAAGAGGAAATGG
Organism: Arenaria interpres; assembly: GCA_013399435.1. NCBI lineage: Eukaryota > Metazoa > Chordata > Aves > Charadriiformes > Scolopacidae > Arenaria > Arenaria interpres. The sequence continues at coordinate 149,529 of VXAK01028453.1, forward strand.
GCGCAAACTTGAATATAAGAAGTTCCACTTAAACATGAGGAGGAACTTCTTTCCTTTGAGGATGGCAGAGCATTGGAACAGGCTGCCCAGAGAGGACTTTTCTTTCTATCTGGGCTTCTGAGAAGTAGCAGGTGGTTTCTGTCTCATGGGTTCTTCTATGCTCCCTTTAAAAGAGCTTGTGGAGAAATCTGACTGGGGGCACAGTTTCTTCATAAGTTCTTAAAATTTATGCCTTTATAAATTGTTCATGATTGGGTTGCAAAAATCACAGCAGTGTTTCAGAGCAGAGCCCACCTGAACACCATGTCATTCTCAGAAGTTCGTCTCTCTTTTGATTAGATGGAAGTACTAAACAAGAAATGGCCTAAGTCACTTATCTGAGGCTGGGAAAAATGAATTCTCATGTTCTGTTCCGTGTTGTAGAATCCACAACTTGGGATTGCCTTGACTTCTTGTTCAGTTTTTGATGTGAAGGTTCCCGAGAATTGAATCCCTTCCAAATCCAACCAAGCAACCTCCCAAGACAAGGACAAAGGCAGCTGAGAAGGATATATGTAAAATCCCACAATTTCCCAGGACTTAGGGATGTCCCATGAATGAAAGTTCATAGCACAGAACCCTGTCATGCACTCAAACTCTATTGTGATTTGATATGCTTGTCACTCAGTGTCTCAGAAGGATCAAAGTAGAGACACTTCAAAGCATTCCCTACAGCAGTTCTGGGCACCTGGAAATACTTTACTAAGGAATTATGAGATTCCTACAAAATTTTAATAGGGTCAGGATAATGCAGCTACTGCTAGAGAGTTTTGAAGATCACTGTTCAGGGCTAAAGAACATAAATGTGGGGCATATGCCTGAAAATCTTCTTTTAGATATAGCCCTTATGGGCTTCCTCATGTGAGTGATAAAGAAATATCTTTAGCAGGCACTTTGAAACTAAAAGGCCAATCACTGAAAGTACTGTGCAATTTTCAAAAATGTAAAGCATTCTTACCTCTAATCACACTCAATAAACATTTTATGATATTTATGTCACTGAAGGTCTTGATATCTACAAGAATCTGATGATATCTACATGAATTTAAATCTAGGAGTCTAAACTAGAGTGACAGTGTCATTTTAACTTGATCACGATGCTTATTTTTTAAAACAGAAGGCATGAAACTGTTCCTTTTATATCAGTGGATATATATAACTTTGTATCCATTGCTCTCATTATATTTTAATAATTTTGTGGTTTCCCTTCTAGCACTCTTGTCATCTGAGGAGGTATTTTCACTAGATAGGTGAAAACATGAATGTAATAATTTGTCTTATAAATCAATTAGGATAAAATGTACAACTAAAAATTTGGTAACTAAGAACCTTTTCTGCCCATATGTAATGTCGTGCCCAAGTCCAAAAAGCACCTTCACTGGACAAGACCACTGTAAAGTAAAAGGCTTTTATAAACCATTCACATTCTCATTTTTATCTCCTTTTCCTGGTTCTTTAGAGGAATCAGCGGTCTCAATACAAGTGCTGTGTCGTGTCAGGTCACTTGAGACTTGCTAGCAAGGCACATGCAATACCTTATAAGCTATATTAATTATATCTGACCTGCCTCACAGTTGTTTCATTTGAATCCTTTTTCTCCCTTGCACTGATGGGAGCACACAAGGTTTTATTTATCCGATGCGGTTTCTGTCTCAGTTCTTCCACAAGCTGAGGACTTGGCTCTAGCAGACCAGCTCTGCCAGTTCCTGCTGCAGAAGGCTGAAGATGCTCCTGCCTTTGCTTCCGAAGGCTGATACAGCCATAGTGAGGATGGAGGAAAGCAAGACTGTGCCTGTTGTCAGATGCTGTAGTTCATGGACTGGTGCATATTTTGCCCTGTGTATTACCTGAAAATGATGACGATTGATATTTTTATGCCAGGTCATGAACTGTAGTATCTGAGAGGCCAGCACATATGGACTTCTGTTGCTACTACCAAAAAAGCAGAAATCATAGGTAGAGGGTAGAAGGAGAGGCTTAAAGTCTATAACCTCATAAACCACCACAATTAAATCAGAATGACACCCCCTGCCAAAGGCCTTAGGCAAGAGTTAGGGAGGTTAATCTGTACCTTGTCTCCTACATAAAGAGGGAAGACGTAAGTGAACTCCACTCTCAATCCTGTTGCTATACAGCAAAAGCTTCAAAGGCGTTTACTGCATGTGCTGCCATTGCAGCGAGGAGACACCATTATTTAAGTGTGCTCTATCTTCACCAAAAATTTTAAATTGTGCACATTTTCTCTAATTACCACATTTTGTGGTCCATATTCTACTCCAGTTTAGCATTAAGTGCTCACTTGTAAACAACGTGTATTTGGGTTTAGGATAATTCCATCTTTAATTAAAATTGGAGAATGTAACTGTTTAGTGTAATGCCTTTTATTATAAGACACCCTTTAAGTTGTAAAATGCTGCCACAATGATTTAACTGACTATTTCACAAATAATGCCTTGCCAATCACTCAATATGAGAGTTTTGCAGTTGTGATGGCAATTACTTTACTAAGTAATGCTCTACACAGACAGCACTTTATAAACAATTTTTTTATAGGGTTTTATAGGACTAACAACTAAAATTGTACAGGAATGTTCCACTACTTTTTTATTATCCTGTTTATTTTTTGATTTTGTGTTTGGCCTGAATAATGTATTACCAAGGTTGGTTGTTATGGATTTTTTTTACAATAACAATGATAGTTTCAGCTGAACAAGTAAAAATAAAAATAAATATATAGTGATGAAATTTGGGGAAGAAGGAGTGTACAGAGTGTTCAAACTTCAGGAATTCTGATAAATAGGTTGATTGCAGAGATGTTGCCTTAGGAGACATAAATTCTCATACTTCATCACGAGACATAAGCATGCTCATTTCGTAGAGAGACTCAAGTAACTACCATCCTGATGGGAAATAAACCCTGTGTTGATTAATCTACAGCAGTGATAAAAGCAGATGAAGCCATGCTGCAATGTACACAGAAAAATATTGGAAAATTTTGAAAAAGCACTTCTTAGCCATTGCTCTGCAGGTAAAGATAAGAGGTTTGTTCAGCTGTCAAGTCCAAGTTCCTTCCTTATTTTTAACAATAGCTTTCGTATTGTAGGTCATTGGTTCTAATATTCATTATGCTCAGGGTGCTAAGGGTTTCTCGCCCTGTTTTTTTCTAGCCTAGCCCCATTTAAGTTTTCAAATGTAGGAAATTAAGTGCTTAAATAAGGTAGTGACTGATATGCAGATGTAAGAGACATAGGTCTGATTCTCCTCATTGCAGCGTTTGACTTCACATAGCTTGTGATTATAGGCAAGATCTTTACTAATTAATAAAGCCTTAGTAATGTGCACTGATTGTACATTTATATCATCTGAGCATATACATTTGGTATCTGATAGAAAATATCACTGGCGACATACCAAAGAAAACTTTCTTTGATTTCTAGGTCTTGGTGCATCTTTGCATTGATTAGGCATCTCAGAGGCAGCAGGACACAGATTACTCCAGTGTGGTGGAGTTTTTCTGTTGTGCCTCGACAGAGCACCTGGCAGGCAGGTTAGGCCTGCCTCTTCTACACTAGCATAGGCACAGAAGTGCTCTTTTGAAGCAGATTTCCCAACTTTCTCCATTTATCGCTCTTCTTTTCACATCACTGAGTGGTCTCAAGGTACATGACTTTTAGTTTGAAACTAAACCAGAAGGTGCACTCGCAACTGTTAGTGATAATTCAGTTCAGAGGCTCAAACTAGGGCTGGTGTGAAATGGAAAAGATCTCTAGAAGCCATATAATGTGAACGTCAGGTCCTCAGCATCAGCTGTTTCACTCTGCAGATCATTCTTATTTGTACGCACAGTGTACTAGTATTGATATAGCACCCGAGTCCTGATGTTTCCTTGGCTGTCCAGGCTAATGACCTTGCTACACATGCTGTGGTTCTGTTCCAAAAGATGCCAGAGTGTGGCATGTGCCTGCATGACCACCTTTATTTGGGGGGAGTTGAGGCATCTGGTCTCTCCCTGAGCATGAGGCAGGTGTACACCCAGCCCTGGAACTCAGAAGTGGTCCTGAGTCTTCCCATACAGCACTCTATTTTTCTTCCAACAGAAGCAGGAGTCACTGAAGACTTCTACTGCATATGGACAGAAGATATAACAAATAAATTGTCCTCTAATCTTCTGTTTCAGTCATTTCTGTACTTACTAGGGTATCAGAGATCCCTTTCCGACTCTGTGGGACAGAATGAACTGTCAAAAGCATTTCCTCAATTTTCTGCAAAATTTTATCAATTCCTTTACTGGTGGAATCACCTTAGCTGTCTCCCAAATAGTATTCATTCCCTTAGAAAAGATTTATGATTTTCATAAGAGCATGATTTTGAAAGTCTGCAGAAAAGGGAGCACATTTTGAATGCAGTTAGGATGGCTACTGTGGGGATGGTACTAAAGTTATTGCTGTTTTGTGAAATCAGTGTTTAAATTAGGCTATAATTCTATAGAAAGTTCCATATTTAAACCTGTCACATTCTTTTAACTGACTGTATATCCTAAAACATTTGTACTTCAGTTATTATGCTACAACACTGAAAAAAAATCCACATGCAGCGTAGGAACGGAGTGCTTTTAATTTATAGCGACTTGTTGTGCTTCCTCTATTACTCCTGAATTGTAAATCTGTTTCTGTGACAGAATAAGTAAATCATACAAAGCTTTCCTACGTAATATATCAAATGGTAAATTTAATGCCTTTCACGATGGGAACAGTACATTTGGAGAATCTAAGAAAAAAGTCCTGTAATACTGATGTGCATGTAGTGCTGACCATCCATATAATCCCAGGCCCAGTATGTCACTGCACATTTCGTGATTTATTACCAGAAAGTAACAGAAAATTATTTTTTACTGAAAATAAGACAAAAATAAAGCTCTCTCCACACTGTCACATTCACACCTCACAGCAACACTGGTAGTAGCCTGTCTCCTCCCTGTGTTGCGGTTTCCCAAACTAGTTACCTAGGAACCCTGATACTGCTCTTCTTCTGTCCGAGGCAGAAGTTTGGTGCGAAAGTGGATGAAGCCTTCTAAGAAATCAGTTTCTCCAGTAGTCACTGCTGCTCCTCTTGCTGGCATTGCTCAACCCACGAGTGCTCAAGTGCTCCTCATCTGCTCCAGTCAGCTGGAGGATTTCGGTGATTCTCCACCATCGGTTTAAGCCAGGGCAGCTCACAATACTAAAGTAGATTTGGAGTATCTAATTTGTTATCCCTCCTGAAGAGAAGGTACTGTCAAGCACAGGGATGGTAGCTTTTTTAAACAGTTACAGCTAAGTCCAGAAAATGGACTACAGAACCATGATGCTTACCTAGCATTTCTAGTTTTTAAGCCATATATATTGCATATGCAGTAGGTTTAGTAAAATAAGCAGTATTTAGCATGGTATAAGCAAGCATAATGGTCTTGAGCCTATGTTTCAAAAATACTTTTTGTCTTCCAACAAGATTCCACATTTCAAATAAGAAAAGTACCTTTCGTGATTTGAAAGATAGCCACTTCAGCTATCCTCACAAAATTATAAAATGCATAGTACCAAGTCAGAAAATCCCGTCTACGTGGCAGGCTTTGCAGATAAGCAAAAAGAGAGCAGGAGAGTGAAAAAATAAGTGGATGCTCCCTGAAAAAAAAAGAAAAAAAAAAAAAAGAAAAAAAAAAACCAAACCCGTTCTTGAATTTTTTGTCTAAAACAATATATACTTGTCCAACTGTGACACAAGAACAGTGCAGCTGTCTTTTCTGTGTGAATTGATGGGGTTAAATACTGGCTTTGTCAATGTTAGCTGAACTTTAGTCATTAGCTTGTGTAGGGCAAAGTTTCCACCCATTACTTAGTACTTTGTCTCCACCCATCTTTTCACAGAGGGAGAACTTCGGAGGCTTTCTAGAAAGGCAGCACAAATTGATTTATCCAAAGAAAATTGTTCTAATTTTCAGTGTTCTCATTTTAATGTTAAATTTCTGGTTTCTATTGGGTGTTCTGCTCAGCACAGCTATAGCACTTCTCTCTCACTGTTCAGGCAATTAATTACATCTCAGAACACCCCAGGGAAGCAGGTATTCCTGTCTCATTCTGCCAGTGAGGAAGCCATACCACAAAATATTAAATCATTATCCAAGGTCACTGAGCAAACAAGGAGTAGAGCTAGTAATCACAATTCCTGAATGCCACTTACTCTCCATCTCTAGTGCGGTGCACTCTCTCCAAACGTATGCGGTATAATGACCTTGCAAAGAAAGTAGAGATTCTTTTTCCTCATAGGAAAGAAAACTATTTTATTCTGAATTTAAGCAGCTTCTATATTTCTAATAGGACTGAAAACTAAATGGTAAATCAAATTAAACCGTTATCTTAATTGCTCTTACATACATCTTGACTATCTAAGCAGAATAGCTCTTTTTATCTCTTCCTGGCCACCTGTCCAGTATAATTGACCAGAGATGAATGAAGTTGTGCCCAAAAATTGTGGGCAATATTCAAATGTTAAATAAGTTACCAGGAAGAAGAAGTGATCACGTCTTTTTCATTACAGGGATTAAGTAATGAATATAAATGTAAAATTATTAGGAAATAACATATTCATATGCAAATCACATGCTGTTAATGTGTATTTTTTAATTTTAAAGCATCTGTTAATATGATCTGCCTATTAATTACTTGTATTGTTGCCCTCTTTGCATTTATGAAAGAGTTTTATTCAATGCTGGAAAATTCCATGACAAGGTTGCAGAATGCTGACTGAAGAGTTGGAAAAAAGTGCTTTTCTTGTACTAGAATATATTTAAGCATGTGATGATAGCCACCGCTTGGGGTAGAATTTTGGGGTAGATGGACTACTGTGAATTTTTCTGTGCTTTCAATACTACATAGGTAAAATAGTAAGACAGAAGCAACTTCATATGTATTTCAAAGTGATACCATTTAGTGATCTCATATTCCAAGTAGTTGTGGAAGTTAATAGTACTGTGACCTTTTTTTCATTCTAGCTCTCCAGCAAGAAAAAAAATCTAACATAAATTCTGTATTTAAACAGTAGATCAGAGCTGCTGAGTCTACTAGCAATTGATCAAGCAATAATCTTTAAAGATAGGTTCTCCTAATATATCAATAATGTCTGTAATCTATACTGAAAGTGTTTATATAACAGCAAACAGAGCAACTAAGAGTCAATATAAATTGTAAAATGCAATGGGAAAATACTAATATGTAATTTCAGTCAATTATAAACTAAGGGTGCTGATTGCCTATGAAAATAGCAATTAATTTATGTATCCTAAAGGTGAGCTTCAAATATCAAGTCACAGGGAGCCTACAGCAAATGGGGAGAAGTATCCAGTGAAATTAAAAGAGCGATTCCCATGACTTCACATTTCTTATCAAAGTACCCACCAAAAAACTTGCGATTACATTTGTTACCACACCCAAAGCAATCCTCATGCCCAATCACACTCAGATTCCCCAGCTATAAACTCTGTTATGATTCCATCATGCCATGTAGCCAGAAACTTTTAGTTTCTGAAAGCAAAGCATACAATATTTCTTCTTAGCTACTGGCAACATCAGAGAGATTTTGCACATTGGCAATAACACCAAATTCCTGGAAAAACTGGATCCTTGGCCGTCAGGTATTAAACTGTGTCTCTGGATTTCTTTTAAATCACAATCTTTGACACCCGATAACACTGAGGACAGTCAGAAGTGAAAATGATAGGGAGTGAGAGGAGTCCACTAGAGCAGAAGGACTGAACGGCAGGCTGGCCCCACCAAGGGAGTGGGGAGATTGGACTCCACAGGGTTTCTTTGCACAGGAGTCAGAGGGAGGAAAAGGTTAGGGGCTGACCTGCTGGAGAGCAGCTCTGCAGAAAAAGACCTGGGAGTCCTGGTGGACAACAGGATGACCATGAGCCAGCAATGTGCCCTTGTGGCCAAGAAGGCCAATGGCATCCTGGGGTACATCCGGAAGAGTGTGACCAGCAGGTCGAGGGAGGCTATCCTACCCCTCCACTCTGTCCTGGTCTTCCACTATACATTCAGCTACACAATTGTAATAGCAAAAATGGTCTTTCTAACCTATTTCTGGAACCATTGCTTCTGCTGGTGAGTGGGAGCTTGGAAACCGTGATTCAAAGGAAACTGTCATTCAGAGGAGTTGTCGTGATGGCTGCTCCCCTCAGTTGCATTCCCCACATACTGGCAGTGATGTATTCTTGTGTTTCAGTTAGCATTAGAGGGAGATACACTCCCAAGGAGACTGAGAGACTTGGGTTCACCATTCAGTGGGTCAATGGTCCTATTCCACCAACTCTGGGTTTTTAGGGGCACAATCCATGTCAAAAGTAGATACTGAAGATGTCAGGTTCTGAAAGCCCACTATTTCGCCCAGCAGGTTTCTGGTATTTTGTGAAATCTAACATGACACCTGTGGTTGGTAAGGACTCTTTCTTCCTTTTAGTTTTAGAAGTATCAGAGGAATATTAGCAGAGCAGTAGAGACCTGTTGCAGAAATATTTTCAGCCATTTCTACACAGTCTGCAAATTTTTCTGGCATCATCCTGGCATAATTTTAATGTTTTGTAAAGAAATCCACTGCTTTAAGGTTTTTTTCACTGAAATCTCTGGAAACGTGACACATGATCAGTTCGTTTTCCTTAAAGCTCAAAACTACTTCAAAATTATTTTATATTCAAAAACTCGGAAACAAAATTTGTTTCATTTTTACAGATGGCAAAAAAGCGATATCCATCCTCCTCTGAGCAGGTCAAAATGTGTGATCTCAACCTGGTCCACAAAACAGATCACATAGTAAAATGAAATGCTTTTGCTATGTTTTCATTGGAAGCTTGGTAATAGAGGTGCAAGGTAGTCAGCAAGCAATTTTGAAATGGTTTAGTGGTCCAAGAGGTTTCAGAACTACTCAACTGTTAAAAAAACAATTAAAAAAACCCCCAAGAATATTATATTGAAAAACTAAACTATTCTAAACGTTAACATTAACAAATGATTACTACAGAAACAAAGACATAGCCTCACACAGTCTGAGTATAGTGGGTCAGAAGGGAGGCCAGACCTGGAATTTAAGTGACAGTTTTAACTGGAAGGATGAATTTCCAAATGATATGGTAGTATCAGCCTCCTCAAATGCTGTAGGAAGCTAAATATGGACACAAACTAGTGGTTCAGTCCTGTCCATGCTGAACTTTTCACATCACCTGCAGAGTCTGCTGTATTTCCCATGCAGGATGTGCCAGAGTATCTTTGATTTTACCAGTGACTTGTACAAAAGGACACTGCATGCTCCCTTGCTGACTAATTGGTGTCTCAACTCCTGGATGATTGCCAGATACCTATGCCAGATATTCAAATAAGATCATTGGCTATGTTATTTAGGAGTAGACCACCCCCCTTCTACCAATGCTCCGCCATAATCGTCTCTTGAACACCCTTAAGACTGCTCACTGCAATATATTTTGTTGATACAAGACTGAAGCAGTTTTGCATTATTGCCTTCCTAAATGGAAAATCCAAAACTACCAGCTAAAATAGGTAGAAAGAAATTCTACCAAGAAAGAAATTTTAGCTTTTGTTGTGGTTCTGCCACACATGAAATGCTCGTATCCATTAGAGGTGAAATTGCAATCCACATTTAATACGGCATATAGGCAGCAGTCAGAGGAGAACCATGGTCTAGGAGACGAGCAGTCAGTAATCAGGAATTACTCAGTTCTCACCCATCTTGCACGCAATAAAACCCAATGAGCAGAAGCTCATGTTGAAACACAGTGAAACTCAGCCTGATAACCAAAATGACTGGAGGGTCTGTTGACCCTTCTGTTACCCAACAAGCTACCCAAATCTCTGTGGGACTACTGAGGTGGTCTATATGGCTTCGATCCTTTAAGACTATTCCTGAAGACAGGGCTCTCCATTCTCAGGACCTTCCCCTTGATGCTGAAAATAGAAGGTTACCTTGGAGTACTAGAATTGAGATATGAAAGAGCAACTTTGCACATCAAGGAACCTTTAATTACTAGTGTTGGGATATATTGTTCTTCATTAAAATTCTCTGTAGGAAAAAGCACTAATAACCTGATTTTCTTTTTTTCGACGTGGATGCATCTTGTAATTTATTGCCCTTGTGTGGTTCAGAGACTCTTTATAGTGTTGCTTCATATCATTCTGCTCTCTCCACAATAAATATATAACTCTTTACTGCTGTATGAGTGGTAGAGGCCAGTGGTTTTCCAGTTGAAAACTAATCCCAAACCTTTCATCTATGTTTTGGGTACAGAGTCACTGTTAATGCAGTAGAGCCTATCGTGCAATATCAACAAGAGCCGTTAGCTGTCAACCATCCTCTCATATTTTGATGATGGTATGACCAAATATATATAAATCAGCGGTGGTGGTGTTAAAGTTTGAAATCAAGCAAATAGGTCCACCGTGTTACTGGAAAAAAGAGCATAAGAGACTTGTATACTGGAAATTAGCTTTCTGCTCTTGTTCTGTAGCAGAAGCTGGTACGGCCAGAGCGGCAATTTACTTTAAGAACACTCTCAGTCAAGGAAAAACAGCTTTTTCCAATGCATAATATAAGGTCATTTTTTACTATATGAGTATTACCAGAAAGACTGTATGTTTCACCTTTATATGAAGATGTTTCTGTCTGGAGGTGGGGGAAGGGACTCGAAGGGAACAAGGAATTGGGTTGTCTGTGTGTTGTACATTTAGTGAGCATTTTTACTACTTTAGTCGTTTTCATTTATATAAATAAAGTTTCTGCTTTTTTATCTAAATCTTACTTCTCCCCAAGGCCTCTCTGCAAATGCAGTGACACTTCAGCAAAGGGTAATTGAAGCTGCAGCACGTTTACAGCAAAATGCCATTTTTAAAGGGTGTAATGAAACATACTGCAGAGGCAGGATTTTTAAATTCACTATATGGAAACCGATTCCCTGTAGGAATGAGAGACCTGAGGATTTAGAACTATATCATATTGGCTGCCACTTCTTCAGCCCTCCAGGCAATAGCTTTCCACAGTAAACTTTTGTTTTGTGTGACCATAAAACCCCTGATATTCAACAAGAGAACATCCTGAGCAGCTCAAAGAAAAAGAAAATAAATGAATGCACCACAACAAAAAAATCACAACAGGAAGGTTTTTTGTTCCATAGCAAGCACAACTGCTACCAAATCCTGTCCAGAATTTCCTACTCCTAGTACATGCTAGCCTGAGCCTTACTTTGGCTCCGCAGCTGATATTCCCCCTCCCCACACTTTCTCCTTGCACCCCAAGGCAATGAGATAATGAAATGTAGTTGCAGAGAAAATGTCTTGCAGAGAAGTAGCAGCTTTTGGAATTTTAACAGGCTTTTTATGTTTTATACTTTCATTTTTTCTGTTTCATAGAGCATTATCTTGCTTTTTACAAAAGCAATCTTTGATACGTGTTTTAACCCTTCAGTTCTTCAGTCTAGAGTCAACTAATTATTTTCTTACTGGCCACAAAAGTCAGCAGTGATTAGCAAAAGCAAGATACCAGGAATTAAACCATGCCCATTAAAAAACAGCAGGCTCATTAAGTAAAATGCTTCAGCTCATTCAAACTGTTTTTTCTGCTACCTCTACTCACTTCTGGAGTCTTTGGAATGTAGGTCATTTTTTGCAGTTGTAGATCTGTAGCAAGATTAGATACCCCAATTAGTCAGGTAAGAAAATGGCAGGTATTCTAATTTTCTAAGGGGGTTATTGTGTTTTTTTCCTACTAAATGAAAGTGCATATATAATGAATTTCATTTATTATTCAGGGATAATTTTGAAAGTCTTATATAAGTCTTTAAATGTTATAAAAAATTAAAAATAGGCAGCAGCAATTTTTAAACTTCAAAGGTGAATGGCAAGGTAGAATTAATTCTTTTCTTAACATCAGCAATGTTTTTATTCCTTTTAAAAATGAGATTTGGACAATAAGGGAGTCAGTAGATATATTTTATTTGCACTAGGAGAATAGCCTGTACATTACTGATGGTTGACTATCTTAAATCAAAATTGGAAAGAAATCTGCATCACAAAACTTTAAACAGTCTTTGACAGCACTGATGTGATTTGGAAGGGCAAATTCACCCCTTGGTTTTGGGAAATACAGTTAATTTCAGTGACGGAATATCTGAGATGAGGTTTAATGGGGTGGGATGAGGTTCAATAAGGCCAAGCGCCGAGTCCTGCATTTCAGTTACAACAATCCCAGGCAATGCTACAGGCTGGGGGAAGAGTGGCTGGAAAGCTGCCCAGCAGAAAAGGACCTGAGGGTGTTTGTGGACAGCTGGCTTAACATGAGCCAGCAGTGTGCCCAGGTGGCCAAGAAGACCAACAGCATCCTGGCCTGGATCAGAAACAGTGTGGCCAACAGGAGTAGGGCAGTGATGGTGCCTCTGGACTGGGCACTGGTGAGGCCTCACCTCAAGTGCTGTGTTCAGTTCTGGGCCCCTCACCACAAGAAGGACATTGAGGGGCTGGAGTGTGTGCAGAGGAGAGCCACCAAGCTGGTGAGGGGTCTAGAGAACAAGTCATACGAGGAGAGGCTGAGGGGACTGGGCATGTTTAGTTTGGAGAAGAGGAGGCTGAGGGGAGACCTCATTGNTGGGTTTGTTTGCGTTTTTTTCTTGGGGTTTTTGTTTTGTTTTGTTTTGTTGTTTTTTTTTGTGGTTGGACTCGATGATCTCAAAGGTCCCTTCAACCATGAATATTCTGTGCTTCTGTGAGATGAGGAAGTTAGTGGGCCAGTAACACCTATATCCGGAGGAGCAGAGAAAGGTCATCAGAAAATAAGAAGGAAGGAAGTAAGTGTCCTCTCCAGCCTGCATTTGGGCTCATTCACTATTCAATGTGATGCCAACATTTGAGAATATTGTGTGTGCCCTACACTGCTGGTGGGGCTGTGAGTCTGGATCTGGTCAGTGATCTAATGGCCTGAATGACCATTCACATTCAAAATTCACTCTGCATCCACTTTAATAAATAATCTGACTCCAAGCCATCCCTACATAGTATAAATCATGCTCTGCCCTGTGATAATTTGGGATGCAAAAATTGGTGCTTCATCGTCAGCAATATCTCCAGTCACCAGTGCCAGGGTAAAGTATTTCCTGGAGTTTATGTTATTGCATAAGCTTTAAAGTGTTGGTTACTGTCTCTCAACTCAAACACGGTGTCTGACCCTGTGAGCAATGTTTCAAGTGAATGTGGCTTACTTTTCATTAAAAACAGACTATTTGCACTAGTGCAGTCACTGACTGTGTTTTAACTGAAAAAGTGTTTGATGAATCTCTCTCTTAGCCATAATCAAAGATGTGAGTGCTCTCTCAGTTTCAGTGCAAGGGGAAATGTTAATTCACATTCAGTGTTGATTTGCCCTGAAATGGAGCACACACAGAACATTACCACCTTTCCGTTCATGGTGTAGCTGCTTCAACTGTGAAGCTCCTGAACTATTCTGCAAGAACTTCTCTATACTAAATATCAGTATCTCAATACTTTTCCACCCATGAAACATTCAGAATTCAGTTTCCCTCCCATGGCCAAGACACCTCATACTCCTTTACCCAGGTGGGCTTCCTGACCTACCAGAGAAAGAAATTGTGACCTCGGTTTCCCATATGGATGGACAGTATGTGGTCCTATCCATGTGGGGAAAGATTTCAATTTCACAAAGTTTCTGCTAATAAGATGGTGATTTAAGCTTATTTACTCACATACTTCCTGTGTTAGGGCTAAAAGTGTGGTACGACTGACAACCAAACTGGAAATAGTAAACCAAACACCTAACATCAGCACACCATTCCATACATGTAGCTAATATGTCACCATAATGCTCAAAAATCTGTTTGGAATTTAGACTCTAACACATGCATATAAAAAGAAAAATGCAAACCATTTTTTATGTGCTTGTACCATGCAACAATATCATTATGTATTTGGCATTCTAGATTATTATCAATAGTCACATTAATCAAGACGCAGAAAAGAAACAAAGGCCTCTGTTTATATTAGTTTCACTGGGGAGTCTTGTCATTTTAAGTTCATCATAATTAAACAGTATGAATAAACTATTTAAGGAGAGACTAGTGAAGATTGAACTTTAGTAAGTTATAGAATCATAGAATGGTTAGAGTTGGAAGGGACCTTAAAGAGCATCCAGTTCCAACCCCCCTGCCCTGGGCAGGGACACCTCCCACCAGACCAGGTTGCTCAAAGCCCCATCCAACCTGGTCTTGAAATCTCCAGGGACAAGGCATCCACAACCTCTCTGGGCACCCTGTTCCAGTGCCTCACCACCCTCACAGGAAAGAATTTCTTCCTGATATCTAATCTAAATCTCCCCTCTTTCAGTTTAAAACCATTACCCCTCATCCTATCGCTACAGTCCCTGATAAAGAGTCCCTCCCCACCTTTCCTGTAGGCCCCTGTTAAGTAGTAAAAGACAGTGATAAGGTCTCGCTGGAGCCTTCCCTTCTCCAGGCTGAACAACCCCAACTCTCTCAGCCTGTCTTCATAGGAGAGGTGCTCCAAATAACTATGTTTTGATAGCAACAGCAAATATAATGTTTCATCATCAGTTTGAATCTTTCTTTCCCTTTACCTCTGGCTTCAGTTCACCTTCCAATCTTTTAAAGTCCTCTCTTTTCAATCTCTGGTTTTATGCAGCTTAAAAATTGTCCTTTCTTCCCTAGCTTCAGAAGGCTTGACCCTTACATTTATACTTTACACACATTAATCTTCTATGCATACCTGAAATAAAAACATGCTGATCACCAATGAAATAAAACAATATGGAAAATATCTGACGTTTGCTACACTGATTTCTGAATTTCATTACAAATTTCTGTATTTCATTACAAAGATGTAGACAGATTATGACATAACTTTGGCGGGAGGGCGTGAGGGGTATGTAGAGATTTTGAACTTTTTGGTGAACCTGTGTATGTCATTTGTATTCTACAACTATTGTAACAGGAGTAACAGTGCCCTATGATGTGATAGACAATATACTGTGATTTCTGCATTTCCATTTTAATTGCCATGTGTATGATCAGTTGAAGTCAGTGGAAGACAAAACCAGAAATTATGATCCACTAGCTGATTGAGGAGAGAGTTCAAGTTTGGGGTTCATCTGCTGGACCACAACTGCAGGTAGCTTCCTGTTTGCTCCTTCAGAAGGCTTAACTTCCAGAAATACTTTGTCTGTGGCGGGGAAAAAAAAAAA
>VXAK01028453.1:164901-196054 GCA_013399435.1 Arenaria interpres
AGCCTTGTATAAACTTAACCTGAACTAGCCTTGAAGTTTTTTAACTTATTCTTCCCAGGCATTCTTCATTCACACAAACTTGAAAAAGTGTTCTAAAGATAACGTGAAGTAAAAACTATTTGGCAAACCTCTTTTGCTTACTGTAGGAGCTTCATTTCTGCACATTGTTTTTCTTCCATTATTTTCTTTCTTCTGGTCTCAAATGGAAGAAAAAAATCAAATGTATTTCTATTATCTTTTCATGATTCAACTCCTCATCTTATTAACATACTAACTGCATTAAATGTTATTCACATTGGTGCTTTAGCTTAAAAGCTAGAAGCTCAAAACATCAAATAAATTCTGAGCTGGCAGGCTAGTGCAGTGATTTTTCCAGAGCTGACTGTACTGCCACCACACTAGGTATTCATTCTCTGCTGAACATGAAGGAGAAAGGTTTTTTTCATCCTGAGATAGGCAGGTTGCCTGTGTAGAGAAGTAGAAGATTAGTTTTCTGCAAATTTTTGTGGGAGGATAAAGAAATGGATCCTAACACCATTCTCATCGTATTTTTGTAAAGCTTTCAGCCAAAACCCTGGAGAATTTTGACAGACAGTAGCAGTAGCAGCACTTTGTTCTTTCAAGTTTAGATATTTACAAAACATATCTTTTCTCTTCTGTTTTTAGCACAAGAAGAATGGGCCACAACCCGTTCCAGCCTAAAGGCACCACCTCCAAGGTCAGCCAGAGGGGGTTACAGGGAACACCCCTATGGTAGATATTGAAGGTCCTCCTCATCTGTGACCTCATCTCAAAGACAATTAATAGCCTGTGGTCTCCACATAAACAGCAACAAGACAAGTAATAGTCCATTTCTTTTCTATCCTAGGGATTACTGCTCATTATTATCCTATGTACTACTTGTATTTCCTATAACATTGGAGTGACATTGGCATTAGTATTATTTTATAACACGGACTTAAAAAAAAACAGAGACAAAAAACCTTTGGCAAGCGTTGTCTATAAACCATTCAAAGATGATGTTCTGTTGGTTGTATTCATTGCTGTGTGTAACTTAGAAAGCATGACACTGTTACAGATCTTGAGTCTCTCTACATACTAGCTAAGGCTGAGTTTTTGTTTAGGGTTGCTGAAAGACTGTAATATGATTCTTTTTTTTCCTTTTTTTTTTTTTTTGAACCGGACAATAATCAAGCTGTAGATAAGATGTTTTAACCTGTCTTTCTTAATCTATGTTAGTTTAGATTAAGATGTTCGATATTAAGTTTGTAAATTTAATTTTAAATGCTGTTTTAATGGGGTTGAAAACAAGCAGCTACTGTATGTATGTAGCTAACTGAATTTGTTCAGTGTTTTAACCTGTATTTGTTAAAAAAAAATCACATAAAGTTCCATGTGTAAGCTTCTCTAAATAGGAAACCATAATTTTGTCAAATATGTTTGCCATAATTTGTCAATAAAGCTGAAACCTTTTGTAACAAACTAAATTTGGAATTACTTGTTTTCTAGCTTTAAATGCCTGCTTTATTTCTTTTTCAAGAGATGCCTAAAATGTTTTTTATATAAAAATTACAAAAATGAACCCAAGCCTGTTTTAAGATTTTTTGTGTAAGACTTTAAAAGTTGTATTAATAACTTCTGGTTGTTAAATAATTTAAAAGTTAACAAACTAAACTGTTACATGAATCATGGTTAGTATCCACTAATGTATAACATGTTAATGGAAAAAAATGCTTTAGAACAATAAATGGATTTTAAACTATCCTCTAAGCTTGATCTTGCTAAACACAAACTCTGATTGACTTGTTTGTATTAGCATGTCTCTCGTGAGAATGTAATGGAGTTTAAAGAGGTAAGATTACCACTTACCACTGTTAGACTGTCTAAATGCTAGTTCTTCAACCTTTGAGTTTCCCCGCACATTAAATATCCCATTCAACATGTAAGCATTGCATAGATTCACCTATTTGTTTTCACTCAGAAGAGTGCGTTGACTGCATTTTTTGTAGTATACAACAATTTGTCTTGATAAACAAATCATCAGTGTCACTGCCCAGTTGTTGGTACTCAACTTCAAAAACTTTATTTGTAATTTTCAGTGCTAAATATCATCGCCCTTGAAGGCAGTTTAGAGGGCTGATATTTCTTTTGAGACTATCAGACTTGATGGCTGATGATTATTAAGGAAATATGTCGCAGGACTCAAAGGATGACTAAACGTTAAACAGGTAACACTAATAGTAACTCTGTAATTTTGAGTATGCAACAGTAATGTTAAATATTCTCAGTTATTAAGTTACTGATAGTTAAAAAAGTAAACCTACCAAAAGATAACAAATAGGTATATAGGCTATTAAAACAACTAATTAACATTAACTAGTGACAACAAAATTATTCTACAATATATAACCCTCAAGGTAATAAACAGAACTAAAATTAACAATAATAGTAATGCAACTCTTGCTAACAACAAATATATAACCTAAATTTTGATGAAAAAAGAAAAAAAAAAAAGAACAGAAGACTTGATGGTAGGGATGCCAAAACTGTTAATCCTTTAAATACAGTCTTTTTGTTTACAGTGGCTTTTTGTCAATGTGATTGGTTTACTTTTTTGATGAGAATAAAGTACAGGCCTATTGCTGTTCAGTTTGTGAACAAAATCTCTTGCAGCTGGAGTTGCATGCTAACTCTTTTTGAATAGCTTTTGAAGCGTATGTTTTGTCGTTTGAAGTGTTAAAGTGGATTGAGTGGGCTACGTGATGGTTACACTGAGTTTATTCTGTCTCACTGTTTCAGGGACTGGCAGGCACCGGAGAGCCAAGCAGCAGATCTGCTGAGAAGTGGTCAGGTAAGCTCTGCCGCACCTCAGGGCTTTTTATCCTGTTTCCTGTTTTATCTGTGCATTTGCTTTTACTAACACACAGAAACATATTCAACTAAAATTTTAAAATGAAAGAATTCTTTCCTGCAGTGTTTCCCTGCATAGCAGGATAATGGCAATCAAAGTATTTGCTTTTATATGGTATGATACCCTTCATTTAAATGAAAGAAGCCTTGTGATCTAGCCTTATAATGGTAAATATGGTAACTGCTCCTGCAGAGCACAAGAGCTAGTGTTTATTAAAAGCATGCCTACATTTTGGAAACAAACTGGTCACGTGACATAGAAAAATACAATGCTGCCTTACCTTTGCTCCTCAAAATATTTATCGTTTCTTCATATGACAAAAGTATCTATAAAGAGACAGGAAGTTTGCTATTTATTCATTTGCTTGGTAGGTTTTTCTTTTTTATGCTTTAGAAAGGGAGAGACATTAATTGTCTTACCATGCAACGGCATGGATGAAGGCATAACTTTCTATCTTTCTCTGCTAAATACATTTAAAGATAGAGGTGTATCTTGGATAACCTTCTTATATAGACTTCAGATTATATATGACATTTTTGATTAAAGACAAATGTCATTGCTGGAAAAATAAAAAAAGAAAATCAGCTCAGATACTTCCATTCACTCACAAGTGCCAACCTAGCCACAACACAAAAAGTGCAAATTCTCTCCTCTCTCATTGTTAAACTAGATAAGAGTTAATTAGCAAAACTGATGATGTTGCACACCAGATACACAATCCTGGACACGTTTACTACTCTGGCATCTTTTCCCATGATTGTGGTCTGGCTGATTTAATGGTTTCCACCTATTGGTGTATTCAATGGTTACTTAGAAGCCACAAGTTCTGTTGTATAGCAAGGTATAAAGGGCTTAATTTGCCTCTCCAGAGGGTTGCCTCAAGACCTTTAAAAATGAGTTTGATTTATGTGCTAGAACCACTCTACAAGCCAAAATGATATAACACAGCATTAAGATTTGTCTGCATATTATAGTCACATCAGTGTGAGTGCACAACTATAGCAGAAAGCTTCCATCCATCCACCTTGCATGTAGTTAGACAAATGTGCTTCAATCAGTATATTTTATGTCTATACAGATAAGAAAACCACACTCCACTGCTATGAATACAGTTTTGTACTGGTATAACTGTGATTATGGATTATTATACATTATAGATTTTACTATATAGGTATTTCAGGAAATGCTCGTATGCCTTACTGAAATCATTAATTACACAAAACTGTGAGCAGATCATACCTGATGTGAGATCCAGGGCAAAGTACATAAAATTAATTTCTCACTTGTGCATCAGATTTTTATGTGAGGGTAAATAGTGTGAACTCCTTGAGGATGGACTCCAATAAATACAGCTTTATAGCAGAGCAGTGCCCTTTAATATTATTGTCTCAAAGTTCACCTCACATCCATTATTTGTGCAGGTTAAAACAATGCAGACTATCTCAGTAAAATGATACATTGTGAACTATTCTTAGACAAGAATTATTTAGAAAAAGTACATTAGTGAGTCAGTGCAAGCAACTGTTTATGTGAACATTTGTTCTATTGATTTTCAGGAAATTAGTATGACGTTACCCATGACTTCTTGTGCTGTACTGTGAAAACTACAAAGTATATTTCAAATCACTTTCTCAAGAAGTCTTACAGTTAATCAGCTATGTCTCACTAAAGAAATCCTCTTTGTGAATTTGTGAAAGAGTAACAAGGGAGTCTGGTTATTCTCATTAGCAGTCATCTTGAGGTCTTCCATGAAAAGCTGCACTGTATTCTACACATCCACCAGTCAGATCAGCCATAATTCCATGAAAACTCACATAGATCATCAGAAAACACAGAATTTCACCTGTGCTACAGATGATTCCAAGACACTAGTCACCAACTAAACATTTTCTTTGGATGAATTCACATACCAACTGGTTTTGTTTGTAATAGCAAGAGAAACTAGTATTGAATAAACAAGGAGTAAAAAATGCTGGAAAAGAGAACAAGGGTTGAAAAAGCAAAATTTCCATTCAAAGATTTCTAAGATTTTTTTTTTTTCAGTTTGATATCGAAATGAAAGTAATGTGCTAAATTTTCCGTACTTAAAACTGCCAAATGTATTATTTTAGATAATAAAATTTTACATAATATTATTATTTATTTTACATAATATATATGCCCCATCCCTGGAAGTGTTTAAAGCTAGGCTGGATGGGGCTTTGAGCAACCTGCTCTAGTGGGAGGTGTCCCTGCCCATGGCAGGGGGATTGGTCCCTTCCAACTCTAACCATTCTGTGATTCTATGATAATTACACTAAAATATTCATAGTTGTACCTCTGCAGCATCAAGAAATTTATTCTTTTCATTGTTTTCTTTTTAAAATGGAGTTATCTATTTGTGAAATATTCTTTGCTTTCATAAGATAGTAGATAACTCCTGGGTGAAAACCCTTATCGCCCTAAATAGGTAAGCTATTGCAATATAAATGCAAACAATTCACATTCCAAAAATTATTTGTTATGAGTAGAATCAATGAGCCAGTTTCAAAACTGCTGATTTCTGGAGGTGGGTCATGCAACGTTTGAGAGCCCACATTGTTGGAATGGTGATCCCATAGTGGAGTGGGTTGCACACTGATGGAATCTGTAGCTTCATATGTTATACTGACACAGATCCACTTGCTGGAAATTTAGTCTGAGAGGAGGGAGCAATTTTCAAGTCCAGCTAGGATCAGAGTAGGAAGAAAGCACCAAGGGGCTGAGAACATTGTCACTTGCTGGAGCAGAACCCACAGAGCTGCACCACCAGGGACAAGCTACTGAAAAAGTAACAGATGAGGAAAAATGGCACTACTGGACTGTTTTGTCTAGCAGACTTGCTGCATGTATTCAAGAGCCATTCTAACTGAAAAAAATTAGATATCTCTAGAGTAAAAACCTTTATCAGAAAATGAAGTAGCACCATAAAACTACTTCTTTCCTATACAGCTTATCTTACACTCTTTAAACAAGAAGATCTTAAATCTTCATATGAATAAATGAAGAGCCTTAGGAAGTACAGCACACCTGATCTCACCTCAAAGGATGTTGACAATGTTCTTCTAGCTCAATGAGGTCCTCAACCTCCATTCAGAATAATGGAGCTATAGCCATAAAGCTAGGAGATACTCCTTACTGCATGTGGCCCATTCAGTCTATAATTCAGCAATAATTTCTCGATTCTACTTGAACGTGTGCTGACTTCCAAGTCCAGTAGCAGCCATGTCAGTGGAAGTGAGAGTGCATGTAAAACAGATCACAGTGACTATGGTAGCGTTGAAGGAAGGGATGGTCACTTCCAGCAGAGCAGGCTGGAAGAGCTCATGTCTCCCTAATGTGAGGGAGCTGCCGGACCTCATCCAGGACTAACGGACTGAGCTGAGTATCTGGAATTTAGTAAAGCAACCAAGTTACCATTAGAATCACGATAATGAACATACATGAGTTAAAAGTCTGAACATTTTATAATGAGAATATGGATTTATGGTAGTCCTCATGAAATATCATCCAGGATTATTATCTGAAGGCTAAAATCAAGAACAAGTAAGCAATTTATTGTGTTCAAATAAAAACCAATTTGGTCTACATTAGTGATGTATTTCTTTCATGTTTAACAGAGGAGGTGTTGTTTTGTGCACTGTCTTTCTAGAAGTCCGAAGTTTTGCAAGTGTCAAATAATGCAGTTACAAAATCATAAATGGTGGTGATGGAGAGTCAGAGAATACACTAAACATCAGAGAGAAAAAGTCTTTGTTATCAACTGAAAGAAGAATGTAGTCCATTAAGGAAGAGAAATCCTAGAAAGTTTTCCATATTGTATTGTATTAACTTGCAGAACCAAGACAAAATTGTATAAAGATTAAATAGGGACATCACTGGATATTGGTGTTCTCCATGCAGCCTACTTAGAGATACCTCATACTGTGTAAACTTTGCTGGTACATTTCCTTTCTTTTATGGAAGAATACTATCTAAAATGAAAAGATAACTGAGAAACTCTACCTGAATTTCCTAAGCAGCTACATATTTTGACAGAAAAATTGTTTTCCTGTAATATTGTGAAACAAATACCAAATCTAAACAAAATTATAATCTTCCTATAGAATCTATTTACTAACAATGTTCTAGCAGAGATGTTAAAGAAATAGTATTTTTTTCAATAAGGATTAACTGAATTCTTTTATAATGCTGTAAAACTTCAGCAAATGGCTCAAGATTGCAAATATTGCAAGAAGAAGCTGTTTGGGAAAAATGTTCATACAGTCAGCATAGAATAGGTTATAAATGTATCCTATGTGACAAAGAATCCACTTATCCCTATATCAGAACATATGTAATTTTAGGGTTCAGGAGGGCAGTGTTCATTTGTAGATGCGTTTAATCAAGGTAAGAATCAAAAAAAAAAATTATTTTACTAAGAGATTACAAAGGTTACAAAAAAAAATCCCAGTAAATTGAGTTTACAAAAATTGAAAAGGCTAGCTGTAATGTCAAAAGACATGTCAAAAGATATGTCAAAAGAATTAATATCATATATGTTGCTATTTCAAGTCACCCTTTCTTGCTAGCAGATTAACCAAAGTACAAAAAGAACCCTACATAATAATTAAAATCACAGAAAAAATGGAAAAATATTTGCTAAGCAGAAAAACAAGCCAAATATCTTCTGAAGTTTCTTGTCCTCCATTAAAAACTTCGATGCACTCTGTGACCTCCATTAGTTATTAGAACCCAAGAGTTATCAAAAAAAGTATAATGTTATCCATTTTACTGTATTAGTCTATGGGGGCAGAAAAAGCACACAGGTAACTTTCTCTGACCAATTACAGCTTCAAAGATGATCACTGTCTTCCACTCTGTTGTCAGCTAATTAAAGTTTCTTAGTCATTATTATTGCTCATTGGGACCTGGATGAAACCTTTGAAATCATTAAGCCTTTCCTTTTTCTTCAATTGGTTTTATTTCTGGTCCTGTAGGTTAGATGTTAACATTCATTTGGAGACATTAAGGAAAATTATTCCCACTGAAAGATTTGCTGATCTACGTAGTTATTAGATGAATTGTGAGCTTTGCTCATGAATATGCTGATACCTTTTAGTGAAGACATGTTGTATACTGTATTTATTTTCTGAAACAGTGGAATATAAAGATGACCTGTAGCTCCCAGTATGAGTACTGGAAAGATTTTATGTCCTTTCAAAATCTCTCGGTGACTAATTTATATTATAACCCATTTTAAAATTGTTGAAATACGTCTCTAAATCATGCATATCTGGAACAAAGTCTTCATTCTCGAACAGAAGCAATCTGTCAACTTAAGCATAAGAAATGCAGGTTTTGAAACTTCTACTAAAAATATATCACTGTTTTGAAGGTTTGTTTTCCTTTTATAAATCCTAATAAAGGGCTGTGTTTAGTACTTATTGAAAGACATAAATGTTCCTTTTCCTAAAATAATTGAATTAACTTTGAAATCTAGGATGCTTTACCAGAGAATAGCAAGATTTATTGAGAAAGCAATTTCAGGGTTTCATATTTCAAACCTGTAAATCAGAAAGAAGGTTTATTGGAGGAAGATCACACCCATGCTGTAACGATATAGGTCATCATTCACATATAAAAAGGAAAAAACAAAAAGAAAGAAAAAGCTGTAGTTAATTTTGTAAATCCTGTGTATGTCCAAAGAATTTTGCAAAATGCTATATAGAAACGATGAAAACTTTCTGATATCTTTTAGCAACATTTGGATGTACAAGTAGGATAGTGGAAATGCTTGAGTGCCCTGAAAAGAGTAGAATTAATTCTGGTAACAATGTTTCTTGGTTCTTCGTGTTGCTGCTGTACCCTACTGATTTAATTGAGGTATAATTTCTTGTAATACAGTGTTATTGTAAAATGTGAGAATGCCTACTTATATCATGTCTGACACTGTTCTTGCCATGCTGGATGCATTAGCTGATGATGGATGGCTTACTCGCAGGAAAACAGTGAATATCTTCGTGCTATGCCCTTTCATTCCAGGACCTTCACACCATGTTAGCACTAACAGGGCAGTGGTGCAAACTGCTGAGCTGCTCAGTTATGACTTGTACCACTCTGGGTGTTTTGGGTTTTTCTTTACTTCTGCACATTAAACAGAAGAAGATGTGGTTATTTTGTCATGGTTTACTATATTCACTTATGACTCTATATTCATTGCTCAGCTAATAACTCTTGAACTCTTAAATTTCTTCTTGAACTTTATAACAATCTTGTACAATCACTGGCAAAGTTCAGTGGAAAGGTCTTGCCCATGCACCTTCTTTCTTTTTTCTTTTTTTTTTTCTTTTTTTTCCCCTCTTCTTCCTAGACAAACATAATTGTTCATATACCTACTGTAGCTGAAAAGGTAACCAAGGACACTCTCATTCAAATGAAATGCTGTTATTCTCTGATAATATAGGACTTCAAATTAGTATTCCCAGAGTATTTTAAATTGATCAGGTTATTTTTTAAATTCTGTGCAGTATTTTGAGCATTACGTACCTTTTCAATGTCTGTATTAGAATCCATGATGTAAAGATAAAAACAATAGACAGGAATACTCTATTTTGTTGCATTCCAGTTAAGTGGCTTTTTGATGGAGAATTCAGTCCTGTAGATCTTTCTCGGATTTCATCTACCAAAAATCCATGCTGACATCAAGGAATGAAAAGGGAATATGAATTTCATTATTTGATCTGAGGTAATTTTTTTAATTTAATTAAATTTGAAGAGAACATGCATCTGTTACGGGCTGGATTGTGTCATTGCAGCTGATGTTCTGCTTAGTAGACAGTGTGAAATAACTTTGACCCAGGAAGAGTATTTCAGTTACAGTGCCAACGCTAAGATTCTACTTTTTATGTCATCAAAACTAGTTTTCCTATGTGCAAGAGAAAAATAGTTAGTTGAAGGTACTTGCTTGGGACTGTCACTGACTCCAAATCTCAACTTGGCAAACAAGTTCATCCCTTTATGGTTGCCACCACTTTATTTTCATGGACTGAGAACTTACAAATAGCTTTCTCAAGGAGGCACAATATTTTACATAGTCTTTACTGACAGCGTTACTGAACTTATTTGCAGATCTAAAGCCAAAATGGGCTGCCCACTAGACTGTGAAGACCTGTGGGATGCATGCTTCAGGGAGTCTTGTGCTCATTCAAAAGAAAGGAAGACAGCTATCCGTTACTGTACCAAGAATGCTGCCAAGCTCTTATAAAGCTTGAATAGCACCTCCAGAATTTTAAAAAAATCCTGCATAGAACTCAAAATGCTTACTGAAGGAAACAGGTGTTTTAATCTCTGCCTTGTAATGGAGAATTAAAAAAAAAAAAACAGTGAAGCTGAATGATTTTGCTAAGGTCACTTAGCAGGTCAAAAAGATGTAATAAAGTGCAATTAGCAAAGCAGCAGGCAAAGGTAAGAAATTGCATCAGGAAATGAAACACAGGATGTATTCGGAGCTGATTTGTTTTGAGAACATCACTTGAGGCCTGCTGTGCTTTACTAGCCAACTGGATGAAGCAGCTAGCAGAATGTGTGTGTATGTAGTGAGCATACATACCTATGCAAAATTTACATTGAAGAAGCCTGTTATTTTCTTTTTTTGTTTGCATTATAGCTGTATTTTTCTGTATCTGCATCACCTGTTGCCATGGTAAGTTTCTCATGCTGTATGTCTTTGATGAACAAGAAATACGTCTCTAAACAATGAAAAGGGCTTGAGAGTCCTCATAATATCCAATGCCTTCCCTATAGCACTGAGCACAGCAGGATTAGACCCTAAAAACCTACATGTTGTTAAACCTTATAGTGCTTACAGTTCTAGAAATAACAGTTCTATATTAGACGATTTTATGAATAATTTTAGACACAGAGTTGGGGGTTTTTTTCTGCTTTGGAGTCAACTTAGCTAGATTAATGGAAAGAAGACGCCTGGCTTTGTAATACATAGTCAACCAAAAATAAACCTAAGAACATATTTAAGTATCTGGAAGTCAGGTTTGGGTTTTTAATGTGAAATAATTTTTATATCAGGTTCTTCATCTGGACTTGTTTGGATGACTCATTCTCATCTCTCTCAGACAAAATAGAGAACTCCAAAATAAGCTATACAAGTTCAATCTGTCATGCCTCCATTTGTCTCATTGTATTGTAAATGTACTATTGGCAGGGGTGATTATGCTATCTAACATTCAGATCACCAGCACTTTTTATAAATGCAACTAAGTCCACTTCAAATTAAGTTTCCATGATGGGATCCAGGGATCTTGCCCAAAATGCCAAAAAGTTCAGAAAAATAAAAGATTTTGGTCATTTATAAAATGATAAAAGTTCCTCCTTTAACAGCAAATGTCTATGAAAGTATATATAAGTGTTGCAGTACATTCTAGTGCTGTTTTCTCGTGCATGAGAGTGTAAGAACCTTTGTCAGACCACGAATCTCTCCTGACAGGTATCTTTTTTCTATCAGATCCAGAAATGGATGCTTGGGGTACATGATGGAGGGGTATAGAAAAAATAGAAGTTCTAGTTCGGAAATTAAACAACACCAGAATGATCCTATCTCAGACTTGGTCTTCCCAGTGCCCACATTTTTAACTCTTGCCCAATGTGCAAACAGACAGCTGTGATAATGTATAAGGGTTGTATGCCCAAATAGGCTATTATCTGTAGAACCACTGCCTGACATTCACAGGTCCTGGAGTCTGTGCGGTGAATTGGGTTACAAGAAAAATGGAGGGAGTTTCATGACCAAATAGCTGAGCTTGACTAAAACAGAGGGAATGGATTATATTCTCCTTCAGCATCTCTACAAGCGGAATTTTGCGTGAGAGTAGGCAGATTGCTCAAAGTAAACGCCAGCTGATGCTGTGTTTCTTGTTGTCTTGAGGCTTTACAGAAAATCCTGGGATCTGATTTTCATCAGAATTGCAAGTGGCATCATCAGGAGTTGTGCCTGACTATGCAAAGTGTTATTTAAGGTTAGATATTTAAAAAATCAAGCATTGGATTTCCCAGGTTATATGACAGTGATCAATGGTTAATTTTAACTCAGAAATGTAATAATAAAAATGTGACACTGATGAGGTATTCACATACTATTGCCAAAAATGACATGGAAAATCAATGGCAAAATTCATAATTTTGTCAAGAAAAGTTAAGGATTTGAATAAAGCTAAGCAAATTAATGAAAGAACAACATATTGAATAATGAGGCTAAAAGATATGAATGAAAAGAAGATATATAAGATGAGGATACTCAATAGCTGTTCTTTCAGTGCCCTTTTTTATGCATGAAATCCAGCAGAAAAAAAAAATAACCATTGTAAAAACTACATCAAGTGTATACGTGAAAGGAACTGAGTTACTAGCCCATAATTTTTATTTATCTAACTTAAGAGCACTTGTCTCACTTTAACCATTTCTTTTGCAAGCCTGATGTTTATATGTCCGTAATAATTTCCATCATAGAAAAATGTCTCCAAGTTTATGGAAGGGTTCACACAGTTTTCAAATTACTGCGGTTTGTAACAGGAACTTGTTTTCGGTAGGGGAAATTCTCCTGAGGGTCCCAGAAATGACTTGTTGATGCTTTCGTGAAAATCTGATTGTTTTGGAGAATATCACGAGACATCCAAAAAGTTACATTTTGCCAACTCAGTAAATTTGCTAGAAGCTATACAAACATTCCCCTACCCCACTGATCAGAATTTTGTTCTTTTATGGACATTTACCTTAGTGTGGCGTTTGGGGATATATTGAGCACATTCATCACCTACCTTCAAATACCTAGCTTTTGCCACTACAGGTACCCAGGGTACCTATACATTCCGTGGAGTCATCTTTGCTTACAGACAATAATTCAGAGTACCTAAACCAGGTGCTCTGAAACACTGTCTGGATGTACCTTCTCTCCATTGGCTGGTTGAAGAGACTGACTAATGAATTTTAAAAAATACCTCCCCCTTCAGCCTTCAAATTTCCTCTCAATCCATTGATTTTACTAAGAACTGATTTTAATTAGTCTCTCATAGACCTGATTATGTTAATATTATCAAGAAATGAAACACAACTCCAACCCAACCTGTTCTCACAAGTTCCCATTCTCATCTGTACCAGCACTCAGAAGTAATTTACTCAGGATGAATATAATTACTCTGCTGTATTATCTGCATAAAGAATGTGGATGTTCATAAAATTCACTGCCACAAACCTCCTTTTTTATTACATTGATAAAATCATACTCTTACTACTGTGCATGGACCATGAGCCTTCATCTCAAGCAGATGATTGCAGGTGGAGAAAAGGTATTGAAGGCAGCACTTCTTAAATTTGTAGCCTTATAAAAAATAAGAAGTTAAATGAGAAAGCTAAGCTAAAGTGATGTCACTGAGGTTCCATACAGTAACTTTACAAAAAAATTTTAAATGTTCAAAAAAATGTCAAAACTAGAAATACCAGAATTGGTTGTTCCTTGTCCTCATTTTTGCTCTGTTTTGCACATCCATTATTTTAGAGACCCTAAGCAGAAGATCACATGCTCTTCCATTCTACTTGTGTTTCTTGCAGGGAATGGGAATGTGTCAGAACTGTGTAGCAAATTATGTTGTTATTTTTTGTAACTGGTTTATCTCACAGCTTGCAGAATTTGGAAGGTAGTGTCTTCCAACAGTTTTCCGTCATCCAGACTAATCTTGTGTCACAGAGAGCTGTGTGAATCTACATAAATCGTTTAAGCTAAAATATTACTGTAACAGCTAATTTTGTGGTGTTCGTTGAATATGTCTGCCCAACTTTATCTTGATTTTCAGATTTTTGGAACCCTTAAGGAAGTACTGTACCTTTTGAATGGTGTTCAGAGAATCAAGAGTGTTCAACATCATTTGCAATAAATCAGTGGGATCTGAAGGACTGAGCCTCTGGTTGGGACCCTCCACTGCCCTGAGTTCTGGACCTACCATTACCACTGTCTCTACAACGTCAGCACTCAGACTTACAGTGGTCTCCCCGTCTATCAGGTGAGCTGTGGTATTTGTCTATAGGTTTCTAGTTTATGTCAAATATGAGATAATTCTGCTTACCTCAGCCTGCAAAAAATAGGGTTATTTTCAATTCACTCACCCTATTTTTGCCATTGGAAGAAAGCTTATACACCAATGCCTATGATGCATGTTAATTTGCTACAGCGTATTTTGAGAATTTATCTAATTATTATGCTCTCTCTCTATGCTAAAGAAATATAATATTTAATCACCTTTCTCACAGAAATAACATAAAAATAATCATAATATATTTGTGCAGTATGTTGAACATAGAAATAGTTTTTTTAAATGACCAGTATTTGGACAAATCATCTCCCCTTGGGATGAGCTAACTCATTCTGATGGTCATGTTAGAACCAAATTTTGGAGATTCTGGGGGTTTTTGCTCTGTTATCCAGTTGTTCACCTAGAAGAATCTTTATACCTATGTGAGCTGTTGTGAACGTACACTGAATAATGTTTATAAGGTTCAGTTACTGTGATATTGTTGCTACAAACTATAGACAATGAAAACCTGTAAGAAAGTAAATAAATCTACACCAGTGGACATTTGGATGGAAAACAGTAAAAAAAGATTCATACCACTTGTGTTATATTTAATTCAATCTCATGTCCAGAATGAATTAGTTCTTGTGGAGAGAAGGGTAGCAAGGGACCCTGTAAATAAAGGCTATGTCCTCTTGGATATACTAAAGAGCATCATCTAATTATATTGGAAAGCATAAATCCAACATTTCCTAAATCTTCCAAACTAAATACTTATGTGGAAGTTGTGTTTTTCTTTAATAAGCTTATTTATATCCATGTGTCATATAAAAATACAGTTATTACATTTAGTTATTAGAAATGAACTTGTTTCTTCAGCAAAGAACATGTGAAAACAAAGACCACTTTCAGTCTTTGTTGATGGTAGCTAGCAACATACAGAAGGCTTCAGATAACTAGCAGAAGTATCAATTACTAATGTGTAGTTACTGTACGGCTGCTCTGGCGGATTGGACACATGGCAGCAGAAATATCTGCCTCAATCCTGTACACACCATCACTTCCCATACCTCTGGTGCGACCACAGTCCTTCCCTTGCTCCTTCTGACTGTACCTCAGAAAACAGACCTGAAGCTTAGTCTCTTGCACTGCAGAACAGCACAAAGTCCACTACAGGATTCCATTCCTTTTCATCACGTGTTCTGAAAGTCATGATACTTTTTTGCTCATGCCATTCTTGGATTTACTCTCCAAAAAAAAAAATAAAACAGCTAATAAAACTAATAAAACTATGCCTTGCTTTAGATTTAGATTTTTCTCTACAGAGAAGGAGCTAAAACGTGTCCAAAAGCTATTCAAACCTAACACATCTCTAGACTTGAGAAAAAAAAATCAATGTATTTTCCAAGATTCCTCCTCCTAGCTAGAGCTGGTAATAAACCCTAGGTCATGGTAGTCACACTCCAGTTTTAAGTAGGCTGTGAGTGAGAGAAATAAATGGGTGAAAATATGCAGGTTTCTTAAGGGTTTACTTAGATTATAGTTAAGTGTGTTATCACTTTGTAAATATTAATCTAGGGCTCTTAGAAATGTTTTTCACATTTTAGCAATGTGGAATAAGAAGATTGATGCCTCTATTATTATTTGTGCTTTGCACATAACAAAAGGAAGGAGAAGGGGGAAGTTGTTTGCTCTGCATCACACAGAATGCTACTCATCAGAAGCAAAATGCCTTTACTTATAGCCTAATCTCCTAATCATTGAACTACATTTCCTAAAATGACTTAAAAGTGGCACCTGGAGGTGGGTGATCATTTTCAATCTTTGTCAAAATAAAATAACTTAATGTTCTTGAAAACTCAAATCAGTGATTCCTTTCGGCTTGATAACTTCGGGTTTTAACAAGTGAAAAAATGTTTCAGGAGGGTGGAAGACTCTACTCATATTTCTAGCAGGTGGACAGAAATCCGTGGAGAAAGAAAGGGAAGTCTGATTTTTCCTCATCCTGAGCAAGCCAGAACTTCATAGTAAAATACGAAGGTTCATCTGCTTCCATGCCTTCCTTTGCATTTTCTGACTTTATTTTTTTTCAGCTGCATATATATGTGCATATATTCTCAATTCAAGTCTAAAGGGCAATTTAGCCCTTCTTCAGGTATGCCAAAAACAAGTGGGATGAAATGCCCTCTGCTCCTGAGAAAATGAGACCAGCTGCCTACCATAGATTATGTAGCTGTCTTTTAGGTAATTGAAAGTGGGTGAAATTAATGAAACTTTGAAGGAACGGGATTTTAAATTTCAGTTGTGGGAGGTCCTTACATCAAAAACTATAGATTGTGTGTATCGTATTGTGTCACATCATATCATATCATCATATCATATCATATCATATCATATCATATCATATCATATCATATCATTAATTAAATTGTGTAGAGCCATGGGAACACAAGAGTTGATATGGATGCTTGTCCTTGGAGTTTGAGGTGAACCTGTTCTGTGCCCAGTGCTCTGCCGTGGAGCAAGATGTTGAAAAGTGGGCCTAGAGAAGCACAGCCCAGTGCACAAGAGCTTTGCTGTGGTAGAACAGGAGTTCAAGGCCTTCTCTTTGAGCTCCCCATGTGCAGCATTCACCTCATGGAAACTGGCTGATGGAGTTTCCCAGAAGTGGATTTCCTGTACTATAAACTTTGCTAATTCTTTCCTCTGGTGGCTTTGTTGATTAATTACTTGTTTCTTAAAGAAATGGGATTTGCTCAGGAGAAGGCAGTTCTGTTAATAACCCTCAACATTTTCAAAAGATAGATTAGAAAATTCCACCTTCACTTGAGCACTGAAGACATAGTTTTGTTTCCAGAAGTGCTGAAAACCTGTAGCTTTCACTAGCCTCAACTTCAGGTTGTCAAACATCAGGAGTCATCACTGGCACACAGAGAATCTAAATACCCTCACCCTAACCACCATTTTTGAACTTCTTCTCTTGCATCTTTATACAGATACGGTGGAAATTAATATATTACAGATTTTGAGACAGTCAGCTAGTATTAATGAAAGGCAGAGAAGTACTGAAGATGTATATATGACAGTAATATTTCACTAGTAGCTTGAACTGCAGCTGGAGTGAGCTCACTTTATTTTTCTAAAAACATTCCAAATGGCAGGGATATGTTGCTGTGCTCATGCAGTATAGTAATGAACTATGAAAGCAGGTAAGCAAATAAGAAGATAAATGGTATAAGTATATGCATTTTTCTAAAGATAGGTAGAATTAAATGTTGGAGGATATTCAGCCTGAATATAAAACACTGTAGTCAATACTAGTAATAAATACATTAAGCTGTTAGTTAGTCATAGATCTGACTGGTGAGTTTTGTAGCTACATCTGTAACCGCTCTGCAGCATGTAGGTTCAGGTGACTAAGCACTCCTTATAACACTGATGCAGAGATAACTAAATGTTTGGTTAGGGCTGGATCTAGCCTTAGGCTGTGTGCTGAACTCTCTTTTCTCTCCAAGTCAAATATTATTTTTAGCTTTTATTGATCTGACCAGCTACTTCCACTTTGTTTCTGGTCAAATGCGCTTTTCCCCCTCTCTGTCTAAACTGACCGACCAAAGAAGTTGTGTTCTTCAGACATGAAATGTTTTTTTATTACTGAGGTCCACAGTGCAGATCATTGGAAGTTATGTGATAATGTGAGAGGACATATAATTGAAAGACTGTCAGGAGACAGAAGTGTATCAAGCTTCTCGGAGCATCTGCATTGCAACTCATGAAGTCAGATGACATTGAAAGAGCAATTCAGTGTTTAATGCATGCACCTCTGGTGGCTGCGCTCTTCCACAGCGCTAGCTGGTGCAGTATCAATCACAAAGTCTGTAGCATAGAATTTAATACAGGAGTTTTCCATTAAAGAAGTTAGCTGTTGCAGTCCACAGTGACTTTCTTTCTAGCTCAGCTTACCTGCTGAGGACACAGCACTTTGTCCTTGAGTAGCCAGGATTGCTCTCATCTTCTTCTTCCCACTGGAGCACAGAGAAAGCAGAGTGTGAGTACGTATGGAGCAATGTACAGCAAGCGAGTAACTGCAACAGAGGCATATATTATTACTGGATTTTTTTAAAATGTAAAGCAATAATACATGAAAAATAAAAGCAAGTCTGTAACCATCCCGAAATTCCCCTAAATGTGCAGTAACACCATAAAAGATGCCTTTATTTACTACAAATAATAAAACTGTAGCATTACACTAATCACATTCAGATGGGTTCGACTGCATAATTTGCAGTGAAGAGGTGCTTATGAAACACAAAATGAACTCCAGAATGAAAGGTTCATTGCTTCCTAATCAAAAGCAGTCAACGTTAAACACCAGCCAGTCAGGTGGTAAGTTTGTCATTTCTCAGCTGCACTCTTGAAGGGAAGTTGCCAAGAAGGCTTGACAGCCTTTAAACTTCACAGAGCATTTTTCCCCTGTTTCTGAACATCGTGTTGATCTACAAAAACTCCTGGGAGGGTGGGAGGAGAGGCAGAGTAGCAGCAGCTCTAGTAAAATATATTTGCAGCAATGAATGTCACACAGAGTTTATGGTGTGAAAAAAAAAAAAGTGTAGTTCCTGAAAAGAAATTTTCACTACCCTTAGTCTGGTTCTTTCTTGTCTAATTGTGTCCAGGTACTTTGAGGGACTGAGGAGTGTCAATGATTAATTGCATAGATGTCAGAGAAGTACAGGCTTGTAATGCATCATTAAAAGCCAGAGATCAGGGTGTCTGAATTAAAATGGGAAGCTCTGAATGGGTATATTACTGCTAGATACAATTAACAGCACAAGCCAGAAATCACTTACTTTCATAATTTGGAACAATGGCAGCTCTCCAGTGAAAACACATTTATAGTAGTTTTACATTGCTCTCTACAGACTTAGTACAAAAGGGAGAGACACAAATAAATATGCACCAAGGCAGTGACAGAGAAACATGCCTCTGCACTGTTCTTTTCTTTTAATCAGCTCTGCTAAATAGGGGAAAGAATTATGAGTAGGTGGAGGGCATCTAGGTTACTGAGGGCAAATCACTCTCAGGGGAATAACTTTGCTATTTGAGCAGCAGAGTCTGACCTTTATGTGAACTTGGGATGAACGGGTCTTCTCTGTTTTAACCCAGCATGAACAGCCATTGCAAGGCAGCCAGCCTGAAGTCACTCAAGCATCTTTCCCTACATGAAGGTCTGATTTCCCCTCCTTTGGCAATTATACCATTGTCCTGGAAGAATTCTCTGATGCTGACTAATGTCTTCTATTTCACATCCTCAAATTTGGGACCTTATAGGTATTTTAATAATTTTTGGTACTGGTCCCATTAAGCTTCTGAGGTTCTTAAATTGCTTCTAGGAGTTTATTTGTCTTGCAACTTAGGTTATAAAAGTTGTTCCATAAACATTAATTGAACACCCATTAAGCAGTATGGCTGTTTGGTTTGGGTTGATAGAGGACATAAAGCTTCATACCCTGTGGTGGAAAACAATTAGATCTGATGATGAACGCGCTATTAAATATACCATTTCCAGATTTGTATCAGTTTAACTTTAGAAAATAGCAACCAGCTGTAGCCAAAGCATGCACAAGTGATAGAAAGTCATATTTTAATTGTCATGTCGTAGCCTGTTATAAATATTGTCATTTCTAATGTTTTATGCTAATGACAGTGACTAATGGTAGTCATTATCTCCATTCATTCTCATAAAAACTTTCCTCAAGAGAGGACGATCATAACTAGAATGCTGTTTAAAATTAAACTGTGTTTTTCTAAAATAGAGAACATAAAAAACACTTAAATACCAAGAGGTTGGCTAGCTAATTTATATTGTTTTGCATGTGTTTGACAACTACAGCTGTTGTTAATTGTGCCATGAGTTGAATGGATATTCCTTTTAGAAATGTTTTTGTCATACTAACATGTGTATGTGTGTCATGTCTTCATATGGTCTCTGCAGAGTGGGGTAAGAGGTGAACCTCATCGCAGGATACCTGTGGCCAGGAAAAAAAAAAAAAAAAGTGATGCTGCCCCTGTAGAGCCTTAATATTAAGAATATTGAATTTCCTCATCCATTTCTTATTTCAGTTATGAATTCTGCTTACTTGACAGGTACAGAGTACTTCATTATGTGCACGAGCAGAAATGCTTAAATGGATGAAGCAGCTATTTACGTCTGATAGGAGCTAAGTGGGACACTAAATTAATGCCAAACAAGTGAGTGCTCATTTTAGTTTCATTATAAATGGCTGCAGCACAGCAGTAATGTGTTGACTCTCATGTGCTGACAAGTTCTATATTTCTTACAAACTTCCCTTAGAGCTCAATGTGGAAAGACAAGCTCACACTCTGCATGATGAAATTAGCAGCAGATGCATTAATAATTGAATAAGGATCTCTGGAGACACACCATAGTTCAGCAGGAGAGCTGGTGACTGGCTGGTTTTAACTATATGACTTTTGTCATATACATATATAAATATATATGCACTTACATAAACCGCAAGTTAAGAGCTGCTGCCCATGTGTAGCCTTTGGTATCAAATCCTCTTCCTGCTTTTAGAAGACCTTGCATAGTTACATTTGGCAGGTCCACGAGCAGATTGCTGACCATTAATCTCAGCAGTGTATGGCCTTGCTCATCCCTCCTTCCCCTGTGATTGTTCTCAAACTTACAGCTAAATTCAACACAGTCCCTTATGAATTTGTCTCCAGATGACGAGTAGAGTATGAACGACGGAAAGATTTTCATTATATTCAAGACTCTTGACATAGACCTCAGCATCTGGAGTTCCAATTGAGTTGAAACATTTTCCTGAACTGCAAAACCCAGCTTCTCTCAGAAAAGCATCAAGATAACTGTACTGTCACCTTCACTTCATCCCTGTAAGCAGTTGATGTCCTTTGAACCCCATGCATTGCAGATTCACAGGTTTAGGAAATAAAGGAGCTTGTGTATTTTCGACAGTAGCAAAGAAAACAAGAGGATTTCCAGAAAAACTTGCTTTTTAAAGATACCACCAAGGCCATGATGCAATTCCTAATACTTAAATTATGATCATTCCTCACACCAAGTAATATTATGCTGAGAACACATTGACAAATAGTGTGACATCTCATAGACAGCAATACTATTGGGGTATATTCTTATGGGTTTAAAATCAGCACTTTATTGCACTAGCGCTAAGAAAGTGATATCAATTTGAATAATCTGAAAATTTGCCGCACGTAGAAGAGTAACAAAATTTAGCACACTGTTGCTAGATTAACTCCACATAGTTTTCAGCTCTACTAACTGTTGATGCAGAGTTCAGTCACTGGTTTCCAGTTGCACAGGTTGAACTGACCTCTGTGCTTTGCTTTCCTTCAGTTACACGTTATTTTATAAATCTCAGGATCTGGAAGACAGATAAACTTAACTTCAAAATATTTATCCGTGTATTTTCTGGAGTTCCATCAACTAAAGGAAAGCTAATTATAATCTTAGGCTTTTAAATATATTTCGAATAAGCTATAATATGATTTAATAAAATGGTACTGTCTTTAAAACAGTGCTCATTAGTATAAGTACAGAGTTCAATTTCTTCTCTTTAGATATGCAACTCTTTTCATTCAATAACAGTGGATACGTTGTTTATTCAGTAAGAGTTCTGTATCAATCTTGTCCTAATTGAAATATTGGACTTGAAATCTTTTTAGTATAAGAAACATTTAAACGGGTTCTGTTGTCACTTGAAATAGTAAATAAGTCCCAAGGATTCATATTTGTATAACAAAATACTATTTCAATCGATTAGACAGCCTTGAAATATCCTGCAAGTGACTCAGCTGAGGAACGAAAAGTACATTTTTTGCTTTGTGATGTTGGACCACGGTGGAAATGTTAGATATCAGAGAGTATCAAATGAAGGAGTAAACATCCTAAAAGAATACCCTGGTTTCAGCATCACCTCCTCTTTTGAGGTACTTGAAACAGAGACGTGAAAAGTAAATTGGATTTACAGATACATTTTTAGTGGAAACATCTATAATACAATACATTTCATTACTGTTTAATAAAAAAAGGTAATGTTACCAACATCTGAGTTTTTAAGGAAAAGACTAAATACATAAAAAAGATCATGTACTACTGGATGAGAAGAATATACCTGAATTGCACAGACCAAAGAGGAATAAAGAAGCTGTATTGATGGGGACGGGGGAGAGAGATCACAAGTCATTAAATATGGCTTTATGTTTCACATCTCTGTACAGTGGGTTTAATCCTATTAACTGCTTTCCATTCATTCTGTTATTCCCGTGGAATAGGATTCTAAGTCTGCTCCAGGTTACTCATGAATATTATGCAGTCTGGTAACTTCTGTATCTCTTGTTAGCATGTACAAGGCACATCAGAGGTGCCCCAGTTTATTCTTAACATCTGAAGTAATCACCAAATTTCACTACTCCTGTAAAGCAAAGAGATTTTTTTCTAAAGCTTTCTAGTGAATGAATAAACCAATGGCTTTTATCCAGGTTTTGCAGGTCACTGAATGTTCAAAACAGCACAGCAAATTAAAAGAACCTCTCTCTTTTGCTATCATGACAATTTTGCACTTGAGTATATGAAGATTTGCTAACATAAAGCTATTGAGGAAGATATGGAGTGATTTTCCTCAAGCACTGCCTTGAAAAGTAGCAATAAATGTTGCATTTCAAATTACAGCTTTCCTTGAAATGTGACTTCATTTAAAAAAGAAAAAAAAAAAGAAAAGAAAACATCTTGGGCATCAGGTTTTTGTCCCTTGGTGACTTCCAGTCAGAGGTTAACCACTTTGAGGTAAAAAGCTAATTGCCAGGACAGTAACATCAGCAGGAAATCAAGTGGCTCCTTTTTGGTTTATGCCTCCCGACCAATACTGATGCTTCTGCAGGCTGGATTTTTTTTTCCCTTGTATATTCACAACCTTCTAGTCTTCATACTTTTCCTCAGTTGCCCCTTTTTCTGAAATGCTAGTGTTTAGATGCGCCAATGGAATAAGTTGGCAAGTCTGTTGGTAATCCATTCATGTATTTGTACTCTAGTACAGATTTCCCAGGAGAATAAATCATACCTGAAAATAGATGCGTGAGCAAGTATATGAGGAAAAAAACCCCAACCACCTTTTTTTTTACGTTTTTTTCTGAACTTGAACACGGTTGTGAAGAAACTGGGAAATGCTGCACTCTCCATAAGATGTCTGATGGGTACAGGCTCTAGGAATGGCCAGCAGAGCTGAAGCAGAGTAGGGTGTTGCAGCAGCAAATTCTTGCTGCCAGAAACAGGACAGAATAGCATTTCTTCCTCTGGGAGCTCTTGGGATGACAGGCTAAGTATGGACAGTGTCCACAGAGAGTCCTAGCCTACTGTATTCAAGCAAACCAAATGCATATAGATAGAGTCATTCTGCATATCCAAATTATCCTCTAAGGGCTGTGATAGCTGTGCTGAGCTGGCAAGGCTAAAAATTCAAACAGTCCCAAATGATTGTATTTGGTTCCTTTCTAGTCCACCCTGAGAAGAGGCAAGGGCAAGGCGAGGGCATTTTGCAAGGGCAAGTGCTTCCATGTATTCTCTGTAAACCGTCTTTCAATTTGGCAAATCAGATGGGATGCCAATTACATGGAGTGATCCAAGCTTTTGCATAAAATTATACACCTTCATTCATCCTAGCAAGCAATACCATAATTCTGCTTTTTCTTCTGCTGCTGTTTGAGAAAGTAGGACTTACTTTTCTGATGTCCCATATGAGAAGCACAGCCTCTTCTGACCACAGAAAAAGGTGTGATATTTTTACCAGCTCTTTCCTTCTAATTTTGAATCTACTGAAATAAATTTCCTCTCCCATCATGGTCTTCATCGGTTCCCTAACAATCCGTAATCCAGTTACTGTTGTCACCTTTCTTGCTTACCTTCTGCCTTTCTGGTAATGCATGTTTGCTGACTTTGGAATTAAATGTATGTTTTGAACTTCAATATGCAGAAATGGCTAAAATTGGGCACTAACTTAACACATGCAGTTCCAAAATTTCATTATTGCATGTTGGACCAGCCATTAAAGAAGTAGATTTTTTCAAGGTCTCTTTTAGGAGCTAACTTTTGCAGTGCGAAAACAGTAAACCCAGCTTTGTCTTTCAGATAGTCTTCTGAAAGTCCTGTCTCCCACACAGCGTAGGAGCATCTGCTTCAGTTTCCTGTCCTTTCTCTTACCCTACCTTTGCTAATCACTGCTCCTGGGGAGCTGATAAGAGATTTGCACACTGATGTGTTAAAGCAGTTTTGGTGAAGGTAGGGTTATGCAACTTAAAAATGGCAGTCTTCATGGGGAATAAGATGAATTGGTATGAAATAGACAGTGGTTTCAATCCTAATCCAAGCTGCAGGTCTGTTCCCCATATTTTCATCCTGTTGTAAAGAAATATTCAATACGCATCTCCACAGATGCATTTGCATGCCCTAAATGTCTTCCCTAACGTACTTCTATACTTGGCATTTTAAGAAATTAAAAATTTTTTGAACATAGTGCAGTAAAGGACTTCCAAAAGAGAATTACAAATTCAAAGACTTCAGTTAGGACAGCAATTCCTGAGTACAAGCAATTCAATTCTCAGAGTTATTCCCTAGGTGAATGCACTAAGAAAGTGAAGGGATCTGTTAGAAGGGCAGGAGTCTCGGGGTAGAAGTGGAAGGTGGAAACAGAAAATGAGAGAAAATGGAAGATTTTTTTTCTCGGAAAAATAAGAATCTGTGAATCTCGGATGTTTCCTAGCACAACCAACTAAAACCTGGGCAAGGGACAAGGGGTATAGTGTGGATCTTAACAGTGCTTATATTCAAACTACCCCCAAAGGTCCTAGGACTATCAGTTGCTGCAAAATCAGGTGACAATGGAGACTTAAAAGGATGACCTGGGGCAGCTCCTGAAAACTCAGACCTGAGAGACCTGAGCTGAAAGGCAAATCTTAACACAGGGCATTTCCTTGCTGGGGCAACAGATTTTGCACTCTGTACATCTTTAGCATCATGCCTACATGAAGTTAAACCCTTCAAACTGAACCTAGCTTCTGGCTTGCTTGTTCCTTTTTAAGCAACGGTCAAGTAGAGGCTGGTAATATATGCATCATTTTCCAGAGTATTAAAGCAGGCAAGAAATTATTAGCACTTATGTAAATAAGAAATAATCCGGGTCATAATCATATTCTCATAAGGGTTAAAAACTAAAAACATCAACATGAATCACCCCTGTCTCTTAGGAAATGGAGCAGGGGTTAAATACTCCATATTGTGAGTGCCCTACAGCTTCGTGTTCCACTTTAGCATAGCGGATTTGGCAAAATGAGCCAAAACTCATTATTATTCTCATAACCTGAGAACCTCTTCCAGATGGTGGGATGCACCCAGAAAGAGATGACCTGTTGGATAACCCATGCCCAAACCTGAGCTAGGTGAAAACTTAGGAATAGCAGATATTTGTAACAGTGACCCAATAGTGGTGGATTCCCCATGAGGAATAACTGTGCTGACAGAGGAAGTTTCTCCCCCGTCTCAGGAATTTGATGGCTCATTTTTGCCTTAAACGGTAAGGGTTTACATTCCTTTTTTTTTTTTTTTAAATAAAAAACATATCACTTTAGAATTTTTCTCTATGTTAAATGTACAGAAGTTCAACACTAGGGTTCCTCTAGAAGATGAAAATGTGTTTGGTGTGTTCATTCTTTTTTGGGGGGGTAAGGAGATGTGGTTTCACAAGAATTATGGCTGTTCCCATTGCCCACAAACGCATATTTATGTTGTATATTACGAGTTTTAGTTCAATTCTTACTAATTATTTGGCTTAGTGACTTGTTCATTTTACATTTAAAAACAGTATATTTACCTCTGAACCCTTCTGGTTTTGCTTGTTTCTAAATTAAATAAGTAGTAAGATTTTCGTCAATAGGGAGCACTGACATTTTAGCCACGAGGATTTTTAAAGTATTTTGGATGCCAATTAAAGCACACTTTTGGGCTATAAAATAATCTAATATTGTAAGTGCACTTCACATTCAACTATTTGCTGTTACTTAGACATCTGTCATGCATTGAGCATCTGTTTCTATTGGGATGGACACAATGACTTCTATATATTTTCCATGAATGCAATGAATTTAAAATCAAGGAATATATATTAGTATTCAGGTTTCTGAAGTACATCATTCCGCTTTTTGTCAAAATACATGTTGGCATACCAGTGTATTTCTCAGTGGCCTACTTTAATGTCATTTCTGTCTTTGAAGATCTATCCAACTTACATTTTTATGTACTTCCGATTTTGACATTTGCCTTTCAGCCATATTCATATATTTTAATTAAAGTATATTCAGCATCAATATTTATGTGAATGCCAAGGTGACACGATATTAGTCTTCTAATACAGCTTTCCAGTTGTTCCCATTCCTTGTTATCAGAATCTCATCCAGCTTCTTATCCTCTCACAACTGATCTTTTTACAGAGAGGTTTCTAAAGTGTGACAATAATGGCATAGTACAGAGAGCAAGATTTTTTGTAACAACTGGTTGTTTAATTGGTAGTTGAATAGAAAGCATTTTCACTGTTTAGGTACTGTAAGGTTTGTCTATGACATCAGAAAGAGGTCTATCTCTGCACACCAGCATGGAACAGAGTCCAAGGATTATGAGACTTTTGCAGGCTCTTCTAATGCATTATATAATGACAACATGAGAAAAAAGTTGAAAATCCTGCATTAGACAGAAAAATGTTATCTAGGTCTACTGTTCTTGTGCTGCAGGTCTCTTTCTCAGCATTTCTACTCTCTCTGTACCCCAGAAATATTTTTCTGTAATATTTTAATATTTTTAGCATGCTCATAAATATATGTTTGAGTAAAAACCAGTTATTTTGTAAATATTTGTGAACTGTAGACAAGCATTCAGCTCATCCCAGCATTTGTGCATTCAGCTGGCAGAATGAGCTAAGTGTTACAATAGTGCGAGAAATAATTCACTTAAAGAATGCAATGTATATGCTTCAGAGGTTTACACACATCAGCAGAATACTGCTTATGCCTCTCCTATCAACAAGTTATTTCCACTACATGGAAATTGGTTGGCATAACTAGTGTGAGAATCTGGAAAAGGAACAATAAAACTGATTTTGTCAAGGACAAGAGGAGAGTAAAAGGCAACACAAGAGTAAATAATAATATATTTAGGCATATAGTTTAAAAGATTTGAATGATCCTGGAGATCATTTGAAAATCTGGAGATTTTCAAGACCCACCTTGGTGCAGTCCTGAGTAATGTGCTTTAGGCAATCCTGCTTAGCAGGGGAGTTGGACTAGATGATCTCTAGAGGTCCCTTCCAACTCTGTCGGATCTGTGAATCTGTGAATCCTGATCCAAGCATAGGACAGTTAAGAGTGATAAATGTAATAATGCTGAAAAATAAATATAAGAACTCATTTAGGCTTTTTACCAAAACCGCAAAGGGCTGACTTACCATAAGCTATAAAAGATGTCATTAAATCATTAGCTTTTATGAATAATTGCCTGTTGTGGTTTCTGAGATGCTTTTTTTTCTTCCAGTACTCTTAACTATGTACAACTCCAAGAACTGATACCTGCAAGGATGTTCCAGTCTCAGACTGACAAAGAAAATAAAAATAAATTTAAAAAAAGTCATTTCTTACTACAGTAATGAGAAATTCTATTCACCTCAGTGGTTCTAATCATTGGTGTATAGGTTGTAAGATCTGTCTCTAAAATTATACTGTGCTAAATACAAGAGCACAGAAAACAGCTAAATAAATGGGTTACATCAAGTCAGTTCAATCGTGTTCTGTGGAGTGTAGTTCTGTGTACCAATAAAAATCTCCATGATTTTTATTAATTCCATTAAAGTAGCACACCACCTCCAAATATTTATAGAGATCAAGCAGACTCACTTCAGGATGAGCCCTTCATACATACTAGACATGCCATTTCCTGAAATGTAAACAATTGGCATCTGCTGAGCCATAATCCCTAAATCAGAAACACAAATGCTTGGATTATAAAAAAAAATGGAAAACCCTCATTCTTTGTTTGACGTCCCAATGCATATTTTTTCATTGTCAGTGTTATGTGCATGACTAGCATTATTTATCCAGGACTGAAAATGCAGTGGCTATTTGCCGTAGTGACCACAAAGGACAAATTTATGATCAAA
This sequence comes from Arenaria interpres, assembly GCA_013399435.1. NCBI lineage: Eukaryota > Metazoa > Chordata > Aves > Charadriiformes > Scolopacidae > Arenaria > Arenaria interpres. The sequence continues at coordinate 193,146 of VXAK01028453.1, forward strand.
TTCAAGCCAATCCAAACCGTCACTGAAGCTCAGTAACTTCAGGAGATTTGAAATCAAGCCTTTGATTCAATGCTACACATACGATGCACTACAAAGCAACCAAGATTCAATAATCTTAAGAATCAGAGAAATAAAAGGATATTTATTTTACCCCTTTAAAAGAATAGATAGGAAAAAAATGAGGAAATATAAAAGGTAAACATATGTGTACTGTCATTGAAATCTATGTGGTTTTCATATACATAAAGTATTAGCATTCCACTGCACCAGAAATGGAGTTTTTAATAACTTTTGGGTATTCTAGCACAGACCTGGACCTGGTGTCTGTCATATGTGCAGTGCATATATATGGAATACAGAATGCAGATATAATCTGCATACAGAATAATCCATTGTACAAACTAAAGCTATAACAATGAGCAAACTGCTTAAAGTCTAATGCTGAGAGAGTGAAATTTGAAATTCTTTTCCAGAGTAGTTTATTTTTGGACAGGGTTTTTTCTTGAATATAGAGTTAGTAAAGAGCACTGAGAAGTTGGAGAAGGGTGAGGGCAATAGTGTCTCAGTTGCAAGCATTGGTGCTCAGGACACAAGTAGTGATCTTGGAAGTCCTGCCCATTCTGTTTTGTGCTCTGTTTTTTAGGCCATATGGATCCCAGTAGGACAACTCATAATGAAGCATTTGCTGGGGTTTCGTGGCTTCCAGTCTTCCTATTCCCAAGCCATGCTCCTGTGACTGCTCCCAGTCTCATGCCAGGGGCTCTAAAAGTTATTGAAGCTCCTCCAGTTCCATAGCAGGAGGACAAGGAGCCAAGTCCTCCAGGTCAACCTGCCTGGTGAGGGAGTTTCCTATAGCCACTGCTCCTTAAAGCAATATATTGGTAACTGCAAACTGGAGCTGGAGTGACCTCTCTGAGCCAGCAACTCTTTGGAGCCTAAGGTGATCACCAGGCATTGCCTTTGGCAAGATGACAGGGAAACAGTCACATTTCCACTGGTTTCTGCCTAGCTTTATACATGTTCATCACAGACACTCATTGTCTACTCAATTAATATTATTTTTTTGACTCCAGAAATCTATTTGGCTGGGAAGTAACTCTAAGTAAATTTCTAGGAAGACTGGGACTGTCCGCACATAAAAGCTGATGCTTTGAAACTGCTGCAAAACAATTAAAATTAAAATCACTTCAATATCCCTAAGTGCAATTTTAACTGTTTTAATAAGTCCCTTTTGTGCTATATTTGTGCTATATTTGTGCTATATTTGTGCTTCATGTTCTATTAAATTTCTGGACACATTAGATTTCATTATACACTGTAAGAAGAAGGGAAGTTTTTAAAATTTGTTGTTAGGTTACATATAAAATTTTAGGTCTCTGTATTGGAATTTCCATACAACTTCAAAATAATTACTTCCTTTCTGTGCAAATATGCAGGTTTCAATTTCATTCTTACCCTGCCATAAGAAATCCAAAATTCTAGTCAGTATAAAAAATGCACCCTGAGTCAATATTCACGTATTTCCCTTTTCAAAATAAAGTGTAATTTTACCAGACATCACCTTAACCCCAGGGTAAAGGAAAGTAGTTTTTGCCATGCTAAATAACAAACTGTGTAAATTTCAGCTGTTGGGGATCTATTCTGTGCCTCCAACAGGACAAAAAGCTATTTCCAGTGGTTATCAATTTCAATGTTCATAATTTAAAATAGCCCACATACTAATATGATTCAGGGGAAATCTAGTTTTTCTGCACCCTTACTCTTACCAAAAAGGTCTTGGTAAACAATACAAAATCATATTATATTATGGCCACTCCCTTGATACTAGAATTGACATAGTACAGTGCATTTGTATTTATAGTTTATACAATAGTGCATTCGACCTTGATTTTATTATTCTACTGTCAGATAATTCATGCCTTTCCAGATTTTGTTGCACTGAGTTACTCACTTATTCACCTCGAGCAAGGCCAGAAAAATAAGACCTGAAACTCTTTAATCATAGTCATGAAACGAATGTAAGAGTTGAAGATGCTGGTCCTCCTGTGGGAGTCTGCACATGCACGTATCCATATGGCATCCACTGCGCTGTAACAGGCAAGCAGAACACAAACATGGGTGAAAAAAATAACCTTTGATTTTTGATCTGAGAGAGTCTCCGTGCCAGTAACAATACTGGAAAGAGCATCCCCAACCTTGGGTTAGTCTCTGTTGTAGAATGGTATTACTGCTTCTTGCACGGAAAAGAGGATTGTTTCTAGTTTCTCCAGAAGCAAAATGCAGACAATGGCAACTAGCATTAGTAGGATCTGTTCAGGATTTTTCACCTTTTTGTTGTTGTTTGTATTTTTACTTGTGAATATTAAAGCCACATTTTTGGTGAAAAACCTATGAAGAATATTCTTAGAACCACAAATGTACCAGGGAATTTTTAGTCATTTTTATTTTAAAGTAGCCAAGTTTACTTCATCATTGTTGTATTCCTAAGGTACACCTGCATCCTACTGTGATGAGTACCTCAAGGTTAAGAAATACCCTGGAGGAATTAAAACACTTGCCTTTTTTTCAAAATCAGTCAGTCATTATGGACTGCTTCATTGCCTATGAAAAACAAAGGAAATTTGCATGAAATCAAAGTAAAAATTTGCATGAAATAAAAGTAAATGCAAGGATCTAAGCTTGACAAGCAAACATAAAGGGATATTTGGAGAACTGAGTCTGAAGCAACTTGCTTGACATCTAACTTCAAACATAAATTTATTACGGAAAATTCCTGCTACCAGGAAATCTATCCAGCTACTGGGGAAGCTGATTCCTACAGGCTACATATATAGCTCGTGTCTGAAGAGAAGAAGTCGAGCTACTTAATTCCTTGAGAAAATTGTGTGACTTTTCAAATAAAAAAAAAA
>VXAK01028453.1:196077-220825 GCA_013399435.1 Arenaria interpres
AAAAAAAAAAAAGGAAAAAGAAGAAAAACCTTAACGTTACAATCCATTGGTAAAATTAAATTGGTTTTATTGGGTTTGGCTTATTGGCAAAATATTTGGGAGTACACAAAAATGTTTCATAAACACAATGAGTTCTCCTGTCATGTAAAATCCCTGTCGTTTCTTCAAGGGCCTGGCACGAAAACTGAGTTTTCTACCTAAATTCTATTTTTCTGACTGAAACCCAGAATGCCCTGAAAAATTAAGCTGTCACTAGCCAATGCTGTCAAAATACTATATCTCAGCTGTTCATGCTTGTTTAATTAGACTTCACTCTTTCTTCCCTCTCCTTTTGAATGGTATTTGTGCATTTGTTATTCTCCAGGCTTGTTTTTCCACAGTCCCTTGAAAACAAACCATAAAATCAATGATGCTGAAGTTTATGTAGGCTTAATATTAGGCAAAAAAATGGAAGTGCCTAGTCCTGCTGTCGATGGGATGCATTTGTGTAGCTCTCCATGTAGCACTTCTAAGTAGGGTAGTCTCATTCTGAGAAGAGGAACAGCCATATGGCTCCATTTTATGGGCGGCTGGTTTTGTAATAGCTCAGAACAAAACATTTGTGATCCTTAACCAGATTCAGATTACTTATGTAGGTGGGCAAAACAGCCATGCACAGTGCTGTGGAGTTCCAGTCTTTTCCATGTGCTGCCCTGTTAGGAAAGTGTGCCAAGGCTTGAGGTTTATCAAGAAAGAGGAGAAACATTTCCTCCGAGGAATCTATAGATCCATTAGGAGGTTCTCATGGATTGCGTGGTTACTTGAGGTCAGCCTGCAGTGTTTAGTTCATACCCGTAACCTTCAGTGCCTCCAATAAGAATGCCTTTGAAGGCATCCCCAGGCAGAACAGGACAGTGTATAGTGATATGCCACACTGCTATTTCAGATATGTAGCTGCTAGAAAAGGTTGTAAGTTCACATTTCGGTCACCAGATGTGTGTGTGCATGTGCCTGGCTACCCATATGAGCATCCATATGAATACTAAATCTCTGAAAGGATCTTAAATTGCTTGCTTTATCTTTGCCCCTTCCTTTTGATACTGAGCTGTCTGTATGAATTGAAAGTGAGAACATAGTTAATACAGTATCTAGTTCCATTGTAACCCCTTCCTAATTGATGACTTGCCTCCTCTTGGGACCCAGCACTATAGCACAAACCAGTTGGTATAAGTTGCAGCTAAAACTATTTCTTGGAGTTGTGCTTCTTTTCTAGGGAAATGTGTTTTTCATTAATACTAACATTCAACTCTGGAAAAAATGTATCTAAGGGAGTGTGTTATACACAGAACTTTAAGCTATTGCTCTTGTTGATTATACCAATCTATTTTTCTACAGAGAATCATGTGAATTGTTCCCTGTCATTGCATCCCCATGTTCATCTCTTTATACTTGTGGGCGTGATACAAACCACTTAAAAGAAATTCACTGCCCAGACTCGGCGGTTTCCTCTGTTACACCAACAAATTTTTCCTGTTGTATCTTTTGATTCGATAAGTGCTAATACAAAGATTCTTACCTAGTGCTTTTAAAATGCTTACTGATCTACAGAGACAACAAAAGTAAACAACAGTTAACAAATTGCTCTGATAGATAGTGCGGTCCCTCAGGAGGCATTCATAACATCGACACCAACGCTGAGTTATTCTCTCTCAGGGGCACCATTAACAGTCATTTTATCACTGAGTGTGTATGTAATTCTGTAATATCAGTCCCAAAGCTGGAGACAGTTTTCCCAGTCAGAGGTTAGCTATAGGCAAAAGCCCTTCACTATTGAAAAGAAGGTGGAAACCAGCCTAAAGTGTTAAACTTCCAGTTTACAGTGCCACTAATTTTTTGTGGGTTTTTTTTNTTTTTTTTTTTTTTGTGGTTGGACTCAATGATCTCAAAGTTCCCTTCCAACCATGAAGATTCTGTGATTCTGTAATGCAGACAGCAGATAGCAGAACCAAGCTGTGAGCAGAGTGACTTCTTAAAAATCGTATACGAAGGGACAGCTTGTGTCTTATTTTTCATTTTGATTAATAGTTTATTTTTGGTTTAGTCTGTTTTAATCCCAAATTAGCCAGAAAAATAATAATTTAGAGAAGGACACAGTGTCACTATTTATAATAAGTTGGGTATGAAATTTGAGTGGGATGCTATTTGAATTCTTGTAAGGCTAAATAGGTAAATAGTATTCAAAAACTGGTACAGAATTATTTATTCACAATATTTATGAAACTTTTACTGGAATGCCATGTGCCACTATGGTTTGTTGAAAAGGATGTTGAAAATCAAAAAAATGTACAGGAAAGTGTTCTAACATCAAAAAAAAATAGGGAAAATACATCAACAGAGAGACACAAAAGAAATTCTATTAATGCAGTTAAGACTGAGAAGTAGCTTGACTGCAGCCTTCAGATACCTACAGGCAAAAAGGATTTCTGTTGATTAAGAGCTCTCTAATTTAAGAGGAAGGAATGTATAATTAGCTGGAGCCAAGGATTCCATTCTGTCCTCTCTCTGTCCCCAAATTAACAATGGGAGCTTTTAACTATTGGAGCAATCTGTGTCCTTCTGAAAGACAGAGAAATTTTTGGGACCATACAGGAGGTTAGACTAGACAATAATTTCTTCTGCCCTTAATATCTATTTCTGGATTTAGGAATCTGTAAATCAGCAAAGATGAATAAGGTTAAAAGAACCTGGCCCCTAGTCATATATATTTTATCATTTAATTACATTTCCATTTGAGGTTTATAATTCAGTTCTCTTCTGATTTCGTCTCTGAAATTTTTCTACAGATCCCGGAAATTGAGTCTTTCTTATTCTAATTAGACTTTGGACCAAATAGAAACTCTTCAGCTTGAGACTCTGAATTGTAATGAGGAAAATTTAAATAAACATCATTTAAACTTCTTTGTTACAAGTGAGCACAGCAGTGATACAGTATAAAAAGTGTTAATGTCCGTTATAGCCCTTGAGCTATACAAATGTGTGGTTCTGTTTTGATCATGCTTGATATACTATGTCTTGACTAGGTCTTATTCCATTCTGTTTCTACAGGTTAGTGAGACTTTAATCAAGAAAAAAAAATATCTAATGAACAGCAATTTGAAACATAGCATTTGGAAAGGTCAAAATGGTACATTACATCCTTATTATCCAAAAGAACAGATGAGTTTAATATCCTGGCAGCATTTTCCTGTGAAGAAGATATTAAACAAGAACTGAAAATGGCACAAGGTTCCCTCTTCCTTTCTTATGACAAAGATTGTAACAAGGTGATGAAACTCTCCAGAATAAATCTTTCTGCTTTAATGTTCAGGCTGTGGATCCTGCCTAGATTTCAAAAGCTAACCAAAGAGCCAATACACATGGTATTTGTTTCAGGTCCTCTACAACACATTTTCCTGCTTATATGACTCAGTTTCCATTAATATTTTCTAGTCTTAAAGGTGGGAGGAGATGTTAACAGAAGGTACACAGTGCAATGAGTTTTGGCAAATGCTAATGGTGTTGAACTGCAAAAAATAATGCACTGCATCAGCACTGTTTACAATGCAGATTTTTCAGCTTTTCTTTGAATAGACCTAAGAACAGAGATAATATATTCCAACACACAAAGCGTTGCATTTGTCCTGCTTTGGAGAGTCCCTGAAGGTATGGAACTGTTTGAAGGCAAAGGAATTTGTAGCGCATCCCTTCAGTTGTTAACCATTTGATTACTATAAGGAACTGTCACAATTTGCTTCCGTAAATCACTGGCTGCATGAAGACTCTTCTTTTTACTTTATAGGTCTAAGGAGAGAAAATAACCTTCTGGAACTCAATGTTGTATTTTAACACTAAAATACACCAGCAGGGTCCTCATGTTTAAATCTTATTATGAAAATTGAACAAATGCTATGCTTAAAAAATCAAAAAATGAATATATGATTGCACTTTTATTAGTTGCTTGTATTCATTCCACATGAGATATGAGAATTCTGCTATTGTGTAAGAATGTAACAAGTTATATATTAAAGGTGTTCATAATTATTAAAGAAAACACTTTATATTATTCCAAAAGATATCTGTCTTGAAGTATTGCTGGCTGAAGTAGATGTACACAAATTTGCACAAGCTCAAAAGCAGAAATCATATCGAACCACTTTTTTCCACAGCATCTAGGGAGTAGATTTGAAAAAAAATTCTCCATGGTACATTACATACAACATCTTGCTGAGAAAAGACATTCTGCTTTGGTCAAGAGAGATAAAACGAACATATCCAAAATATGTTTTCAATGTCTCCAGTGAATATATATCTATATATGTGTGTGTGTGTATATATACACTTGGTTTTTTTCTTTTCCTTAGGTGATTTTATTTTCCACTGGAGATTGTAAATGCATTTTTCATCCTTTGTTTTGCAACAATAAAGTAGGATAGCTTTTTCAATGCATTAGAAATGTGCAACCTATTTTGAAACTTCAAAGGTTTTGCAAAACTACAGACAAAAATCCCTAATGGGCTTTCATTTCATAAATGCCTTAAGAAATTAATATTTTCCATGTGTCTAGAAAGAATCCACTAGATACAAGTTTCTATCAAGTTCCTTGTGTGATTTAGCTAATAGTCCTTGAAACTGAAATGACTACAAATAGATCTTTTTTGCTTCCCAGACAGATATATCTGCCTGCAAGTATCCAGCCTGCAGAAAGTAATAAACAAAACTATTTTTTCAGTTCCTGCTTATTATTCACAATAGAAATCTGTGAAGTTTTATAATTTGAATTACTAAGAACTCTGACCGTATATACTTTTGCTATGAAAAAATAAAATATATGCTGTTGTATCCATTTTCTAATGGCTCATGTTTAGGGAACAACTGAGTAGAGCATCCAGCATATTGAGGGGGAGACTCAGTGTATAGTCACACAAACAACTCCAGGATTTCTCAGAGAATGAGTCCAGTATATCTGATGAAGACAGTGGGTTTCATTACACTCTCTTCAGTTCGCTCATGATTATGCAAAATGCTATTACTGTGTCACACACTATTTAACATGGGGAACACCTTGAACACATTATGCAGCCTTATTTAGTTATTTCATGAAACGGATTTTTTGCACTAGGTGATCATAGTCATTCTGTTTTGAAAAATTCCCAAACTAATCAAGTATGAACCAATATGCCAGTTTGAAGTTAGACTTTAAGAGGGACCTTCTTTCATCACTTATTGTCAATAAATCATGTGGTGGTTGGGCATTTCCATGAAGTCTTTCTTTGATGAAGAAGGTGAAGAGTACAAGTTGAATGTAAAATTTTGGACCTCTGAGCCCATGAGAGTCACATCTCAAAGTAACAGATCATGTAATCCTCTGTGGAGTATATTTATTAAATTAACAGCAGGTGAAAAAGGGATGTGGCTGATGGGAATAGTGTCATACTGAAGCAAGATCCCAAAAGAGAGATGCCAAAGCACAACAGACCATGTCCAGCACATGCATTTCTACACACGTGATTTTGCACCAGGAGGTAATGGTTCTTTGTAATGCCAGTAAGAAGGGCACTCAGACTCTGTGAAGCATTGCCTAAAATACCATTTATTGCAGCTAAGACTATAAAGAAAAAGCGGCCAGAGGATGTGCACAGCACAGCATAGACCTGCGCCCGTTCAGGGTAATTGCTGTGTGGGTCACTAACTCCTTCATGTACAATGGTTTTCTGGTCAGGATCTCTGCACGTGTATACATACCTGCTTTGCATCCACATACAAAAAGTCCCTTTTGTGCTCCAAAGTGAACTGATGCATTGTATTTGGATCTGCCCACATTAAAAATCTATACATGTCTATTGCAAACACTCATTCGTACAGATCTCTGTGTCCATCACGCTAGAATTGCGCAGGAAGTCAGATAGGTTTATAATTATGCAATTTATACCTCCAAATGCTGTTAAAAGGCTATGTAAGTACATTTTTGGAAGTGCGATTTTTGTGCCTGGAGCTGAAAATCTGGTTATACTTGCATTTGAATTTGTTTTGTTTTGTCACACACTGTTACTTGATATTATAAGAATAAATAATCCATGAGCTGCAAAACGATCTAAAATCAAAGGAACAAACTCGGTTGCATTATTAAAGAGACATTAAAATAATTTGACATGAAAGGCATTTTAGAGACAATACAGGCTGTCTGATTTACTGATGTGCACACACAGAGGCTGATACATCATTCAGGCCTGCTACCACCTGACAGCTGTTCAACATCTAATGGGAAATGTGGTCGTGGTCACAGTCCAGTTCGTAGTGGACAGGTGTTGGCATCACAAAAATCATCATCACAACTGGCACTAATTGGCAGCTTTGTTGACAGTCCCAGCAGAGAGGCCAGTGAATGAATCAGCATGGAGGCTGCCTTGCAAGCTCCCCTGGGATAGGGTGCTGGGATCAGCTCTTCATTCACCGGAACCGTCCTTAGTTTTACACGTGTGTCAAAGGAGCACAGTCAGGTCCTGGCACTCTTTATTTGCCTGTAAATTCTATGAGCATGTGCATTGCTGTGGCATAGCTCTGGAAGTGATGCATCTCAGGGACACTGAAGCCTGCCCACTGACACTGGCCAACAGAAGACTGTTGGACACTGTGGATTTGGGCTTGGGATGGGAGAAGACCAAAGGGGATGAAACCAAAGGCTGATGTAAAGGAGAAGGCACACATAGAATCGTACAATGGTTAGAGTTGGAAGGGACCTTAAAGATCATCAAGTTCCAACCCCCCTGCCCTGGGCAGGGACACCCCCCACTAGACCAGGTTGCTCAAAGCCCCATCCAGCCTGGCCTTGAACCCCTCCAGGGATGGGGCAGCCACAACTTTTCTGGGCAACCTGTTCCAGTGCCTCACCACCCTCACAGGAAAGAATTTCTTCCTGATATCTAATCTAAATCTCCCCTCTTCCAATTTAAAACCATTACCCCTTGTCCTGTCACTCCACTTCCTGACAAAGAGTCCCTCCCCATCTCTCCTGTAGCCCCCTTCAGATATTGGAAGGCTGCAATTAAGGTCTCCCCAGAGCCTTCTCTTCTCCAGGCTGAACAACCCCAGCTCTCTCAGCCTGTCTTCATCTCCAGCCTCATCCAAGCTTTTCTCAGTTTTAGTTTATTTTAGATGCAAATGTGATTCCGAGGACTTCTAGTAGCTACTTTATTCCTCGGCACCTCAGTTTATTCTTTTGTATGAAGATCATAATATTTGTCTCACTCTCAGACATAATATGAGGCTTTGCTAACTAACCAATGCTTGAAGTATATAAACACCTCTGATGGAAGTCAATGGACACATTAAAACTCAGGTTTCACATTTATAGGATCTTTGGTTTCTTAGTTATCCTGTTAAATTAGTTGTGGGCAACAACTATTGAAAGTATTCATTTTGCATTTATCTTTCCATTCACTCTGTTGAATATTAAATACAGTTTCTTCTTCCACTCAGCCTCCCTTGTCCAAATCCATGATTAAAACTAATTTTCCTTTGGTGTACAGAAACCTGTACTGTTTGTGGGTTAGTTATCACTTTTACTTTTTTTTTTTTTACCTCTATAGACAAATGTAATATAAGTCAATGATGTGACTGCAGAATTCGAGAATGTCTTTATGGTAATAAAATGAAGTAGAAAATGGGTGATAAGTTTGATTACAACTTACAGCAGCAATAACTGAAGTATAGAGAGGTTATTAGAGCTCCTTACTACCTTTTTCCAAATTGAAGAAAGACAGGCAGGAAGGAAGAAATGACAGAAAGTAAAGGAAGTAAAGAAAAAGTAGGGAGGTTGGACGAAAGGAAATTAAAAACAGTTCTAGTTTTACGTGTATGGAAAAGATGTTGAATTTGTTGCACATGGCTTTGTCAGGATATAGATAAAAGTGAGAAAACCAAACTGGAAAATGGGCACACAAAGTCAGGTAAAATATATCATAAAGCACTGAAAAAAAAATTTGTAAAAAATATGTAAAAAGCTTATCTGTTTATATTGTTGCACCTGAGGCCTACCTTCATTAGAAATGGTAAGGGTATAAGATAACATGAGCACTTACAGAGGCTCAGAACACTGAGCCAGATTCTGATCTCTATCCATTGATTTTTCACTGCTATATTACATCTGATTTCATGGAAATGTCCTCTCATTTACATGCATCTACATAAATTCAGGAACAAGCCACCAGCTTTTGCTTTCTCCAGTGTTAATAATGAGCAGTGGCTGCTCCTAAAGACACTCTGGAAAAGGAATATGTCATCGTTAGCCTAATGAGGGGAGAGAGGGAGAGAGATTGCTAAATGTTTTCTCTCTAGCCCAATTAAAGGAGAGCGAGCAAGACAAAGAGAGGGGGAAGGCGTGCTGGAGGGAGAGCTGTGTACGTGACGGATTTCTTCCTGCCTTTAGCTACAGGAGCATTCTTGTTAGGTAGAACTGGAAAAGACAGGGGGATGTGGGAATACAAAGGATAAATCCTTTGACTGAAATCAGACTGTGGCAGCATAGGCCATCAGTCTGAGCCGCACATTAACGTCCAAAAATAGCTTGCTTGGGAAGCAAAGAATATGATAACAAGTACTCTCTTGTCATTGCTGTTCTTAAGATAAATTATTCATGCAAATATGAAGGAGCAAGGGTTGCCTGCCTGCTGAGATCCTCCTTGGCCATCCATGGTCACCTTTCAGTTCTGGTCTAGAGGGAGAGAACTGCTTATGTGTGGAGGACTCCACCAGTCTGGATGATGCAGAGCTCACTGACAAGTGCCAACTCACTGTTTATAAAACAAGCAGAACTTGAGACCATGAAATTTTTGTGCCAGCAACATCAGGCCTGCCAGAAACAGTGTCTATATCTCAAACCTCATACTAGGTCCCATAGTCCCATGGGACTGTCGGGAGGGGTGGTAACTCACCTGGCCCAGACCTATGCCAGGTATCATGCCAAAAATTTCGTTGAGAGATGTGTCATGCTGTGACCCCATATTAAAGATACACCCATCCCATGGGCCTCAGTCTGCATGCATGTGACCCATGGTCCATGGGCATGTCCACGGTGTCTGCAACAGGACAACGGCATGATCAGGCAGATGACGAGTGAGTCAAATGAAAATTCCTTGTGTAAAGACCCTGACATTTAACAGAGCTGCACGGCTACATGAAGATGCAATGTTTTCTCCTTAGGTTAAGGTTATAGAGATATGTGAGGAAAGGAAACTAGGAAGATGGGATTTTCCTTGTCATCATATCGGACACCAAGCCCTGATGGGATTTCAGGGTTATATCTCACAGTGTTCTCATTACCTGCACAATGGCCTGAGCCATACAAGAGAGCAGAAGAAATTACCTTGCATCCCTATTTATATATAATGTTCAGACACTGAGCTAAGCGATAAAAAGCAGGCTTGATATGCCTGGTATAATCCAGTCCCCAAATGTTGGATTCCTGTTACTTATTTTAAATCTCTCCATATTTCCTTGCCTTCTGACTAAAATGTAGCAGCTTTGTGAGCTAAGCTATAGCTGCCTTTTTACCGTTTTAAGTGCCAGAAGCTTTAGCTAGGGAAAATGATTTTGTAAATACTTGCTGTGCTCTGCTAGTCTTACATATTGCAGTAACTAAAAAGAATTTGAGAAAGTTCCCAAGAAAGACTTGCGTTACCTGTCTCTTGCTGTAATTATTTTTTAATCTGAGACTCCTGAGCCCCCATCCTGGGAGACCTTTTGGTTTGTTCCATCGTCAAGCCATAGCTAGATTAGATTTTTTTCACCTGCAATGAGACCTGGTTTCTTTATTCACCACTTACCTGGGCACAGGAAACAGAGAGGGAATACTGGGTCTGGCTTCTGGTTGTCCAGCAGAAGTCAGGGGTGATTTTCCCAAGTCTTCCAGTGAGGAACACAAGACAGGAATGGCTTCATGAACTCTCCTATCAGCAAAACAGAATATGGTGGGAAAAGTAGCCTGTGCTGCTTTGCGGGGAAGGGTAAATGTGCCAGGAAGACTGGAAGTAGCCCGGACTCGTGCAAGCAAGCCCATCTCAGCCTTATCTGTACAATGGCAACCAAATAGGAGGCAAGGGAAGACTGCAGTTAGGGTCCGGATGCTTTCAAGCTCCTTAGAACATGCTTAGATTATTCCAAATATGTTCCTGGGTATTTATATATTATAAATATTCTAGCTAACAATGACAATGTCATATGATTTCCATTCAAAACTTTGAAAGTTTGTGTCTTAGAGGGCTTTTCACGTTAGATTCCTGTAGCCTCTTTTGTGATTTTCTTCTTAAAAAGTACTAAGCTTCCCAGTAAAATGCTGGGAGACTCACATTTGTAATACTTAAGCTTTCTCTATTTTTTAATTAAAAACTCTGGCCCACTAAATTCTGACATTTTAGCACTTTACTCTGTGCTGGGTGCTAGCAAAATCAGTGACTATATGACTCAGCTCCTCTGTTATGAACTGCAAATATCACAAAATCTGAAATAGAAACATTATCCCTGATGTCTGAGAACAAGATACTTCCATTCAGTTTGATTTAGTGATAAAGCCTGCCACTTTGGGAAATATAATGGCTAGCTAATGAAATGATATCGTATTTGCTTACAAATGCCACCTTCTAAAATATCATACTTTAAAATAAATTAATCACATTGTTTCTGTTGGGAGTTTAGCACAATGGTGAAATTTAATGGTTAAATGTGATTTCAGTTAAATTCAGCTCATGTGCAAGGGGTTGAAAACCCATCACATAACTGGATCCCTTTAAAGTTTATAAATGGCAAGTCTTTATGCGCCAGCCTGGAAATAAGGGCTTTACATTACCCAGAGAGATCTAAGGTGATGTAAGGAGGAAGGAGATGAGTACAGTCAATGTAAGTATGATACAGATACTACTCAGACATTTTCTGGTCACTTTCCCCTTCCTGTCGTATTTCAGCCACTACAAAGTTTGCCTCACATTAAGGAAGCTGAAGTTGTTAACTTCAACACACACAGCAATTTAATTTTTATATGAAAATACTGTATTAAATAAGAGAGTCATCTGCAGTAAAAATTCAATCTCAATCAGCAAGTCCAATACAAAAGGCCAATCGAGTCTGAATTATCAGTCAGCACTTCAGCAACATTCCAATTATATTCATCATTAAGAATGACCCTAGCAGTATTTTGAAATTATATTTAAAACTGTAGTAGTTATTAATCAGGGAGCTATGGCAAGCCAGCATCATGATCAGCAGAAGGGTGGAGACAGATACTATATCATTTTGATCTTACTGAATAAATTGCTTTTAAGCACAAAACTTCTTGCAACTGTATATTTTCATCATTTGGGTGTCCAGAATAAGAAGCAGAGTGTCTTGTGGTGGTTTAGAGGACTTTTACTACATGTCACAGGAAGAAAAATGACAATAAATTGCACCTATCTCCCCCCAAAACTGCATGATTTTCTTATTCATATAGACCTAATCTTCATTAAGTCTCAATTTCTTAACTGTTAGGAAGCAGAGTAGGACCTCCAGTAGTCTTAGCTGTAGCAGACCAGAGCTGGAATGAGCAATGAACAACACTTGTTTAGGGCTGACATTTCCTTATAGGAAATAAAAATAATTGATTTTTTAAAATTTAATTTATGAAAAATCCCTGGCAACAATTCTTGTTTGTAGCATTCATTCACATTTTCACTATGTAAAAAGCAATATTATTAAAATTTTCTTGATAATATTACTTAAATACTTGTGCTTTTAAGAAGAAAACATTTATTTTTTGCTTTTATGCAATTTTGCGATTCTTGCATTCGTCTGCTTCAAGAGGCCTTTTCTTCTCAAGCGTAGCTAAGTTATGTCCTGAACATCATCACTCAGGTATTATTAAAAAAGTGATGCAATTTTGCTTCATCTTATTTCTTATTCCAAGCAAAATTAATGGCTAATAGTGGCATCAGTGGTTTCTCTACTCCTTTAAAGTTCTATTTTCCATGGATGAGCAAAATTTTATTACAATGCTCAGTAAAATCTGGCCAAATTTCCTTTTCTTATCTTAAAAAAAGGGAGGCTAGTAAGACTATATTTTTCAAGTAATGCTCATATTTTTGGGGGACCTTAAACAAAACAATTTCTTTCTACATATTAAAAAATGGGAGCTGTCAAGCACTGGGTTTACATAATCCTGTCCTTGATTAAAGCATCTCATTTAGAGAAGCTAAAACTGCAGACAATAAAGTGTTATCTGAAGAGTATTTTATTCCTCTGAAACACAGTAGACAAACCCGCTCCGTGTAATTATCCACACAAAGAGCTGCTGGATTCTGTTTTAGTTAAAAAAAAATCAGAAAAATCTTTAAAGCTTTTCTCTGCATTAAAGCCACTTCAATGCCAACTGTACACAGTGAATAAAACCTTTCAAATGCCTCCTAGAAGATCCATAATTCAGTTAGTTTCTGAAGAATGAAGAAGAGAGCTGCACATACAATTTCCTTGGTATTACAGAGATAGCCTAAAAAGCCCGTGTCATCTTTGGTGTCAGTCGAATAAGATTGAAGCAATCTTATTTGATTCCGGCCACCACCCCTAGACAAGAAGAACAATGAAGGCTGCGAGTCTGGGTGAACACTGCACCTGAAGCATCACCCTTAGCTCTGGCATTGAGAAGGAATTGACCGGAATTTCCCTGTGGCTATCAGAAAAACACTTTACCCAGCTATCATCAAGCATTCCTTTTGTGAGGTTCTCTCTGCTTTGCCAAAAGCAAGTGAACTAAGGCAATGATCCTTCTGTATCTGCCATCTTTTAGATACTCTCTATGCATCTGCTACTGGCCACTGACAGAGCTACAGCTTGGCCTGAACTCGGTGTGATCTGTTCTATGTCTCAGTCTTACACCCTTTCTACTCAGCTCCTTTGAACCAGTAAATCTTCTGCTCTTCTTCTTTCCAAACTGCTTTTTGCAGATACTCTTGATCCATTTTATACAGACACAAACCCCAGAAACATTCCTGTCAGTTGGTTACCTAGCATCCTTATTAATTGCTGGTTGAGTGTGTACTTCAGTTATCACAACGGGAGGTCCAAAGGGTGTCAAAGAGACTTCAAAAAAATTTCTCAAATATTACAGACAGAAAAATCCCTTACAGCTCAGTTACAGAGCCTTCTGTCAAAGCAGAGATCTTGGGAAAATTCAGTCTGAATTGCAGCACATTCATGCTTCAGGAATTTCCACTGAAACAGTACAGAATTCTCATAGGAAAGGAAAGAGGTTTGTTGTGATGTTTTCTGATTTCCCGATGATTTTCCACAGGACTTGATTCTTCCTAGAATGGAATAGCATGCACCTGAATTACAAGAAAATACAGTGTCCCTAAACATGATGTTTAAACAGCAAAATAAAACCCAATCCAGGGAAGGTTAGAAACACAGCAAAGAGATGAGGAAGGGATATTTAGGGCTATGACAACCACTCCAACCATGTCTCTGGACAGATAATATAACACATAGGAGAGAATGCAGTTATTTACTGGCTACAGCTCCTGTATGATACCAAGTTATAACTCTCCTCTTGTAATCTGACGTTTTCATTTGATGATATTTCATCCACTGAAGACAAGTGGATGAAGAAAAAAGTGTCTAACTTATAAGCACATGTGAGAAGCTTGGGGTTTAAACCATAAAAAAAGGCGTTGTGCATGTTTTGTTGTTAACTGAGGCTCATTTTGTAAGTGCACAACTATGCCTCATCAGGTAAAAAGCACCATCTTTCTCTAACTTTCATCACTTATGTGAATATTCAAGAGCCATACAATACAATAAGCACAAACTGAGAAGAAAACATGCAAAGGAAAAGTGTAACTTCTTGGAGATATGATAGATTTACAAAGTGCAATACACTTGACTTTGAAATATCACCACGGTTTCTTACACTCATTACACAGATGGTTTCATCCTCCTTAGGTATCTGGGTGATCTTTATATTCTACCTTACGAAGTTAAATAAGCATGTGATAACTCTGAAACCCAGCCCTTCGAACAGATACTCTGTGTCTATATTTAAGGATGCACTTCAAAATTTTTACATAAATTTTACATTTTAAAGTATCTGGAGTTGCTCCGCTTCTATTTTTTCCCCATATGAAAACAGTGAAATTGATTTTAAAATGTATTGCATTTAGAATGAGAATTAACTTCACTAAGTCTTATCTCAGTAGGTTGTCTAATATCCCCTAGAAAATAAACTGGAAATTATTACTGACACAGCTGAAGAAGATGAAAGAAAAAACATATTTAAAACATTCAACCCATAATAACATTCAAGAACTAATGGATTAGAGTAGTCACAACCATAACATATTCATATGCTATATTGAGTACTCTGAAAAGCAGTTTTAAATAAGCAGTTATGAACACTTCGTTGGTTCAAGGAATTCTAACGATAAGAGACTGTATGAATTATAAATACCTAAAAAGAAAGCAAATGTTTCACTTTATCCTCAAACCCAACACACAGTCTTTCAGCATTAGTAAATCTATGAGATTGGAATATACACACTTCTGAAATGCCACCTCTTCATCCAACTGAAGTAAACAAACATCTTGCGCACTTCAACAATGACTTGAGTTTCCTTTTACCCCTGGGAAGAAAAATGAGAGTAAAAATAAGCACTGAATTTATGCTTTGTGGTTCAGTAGTGAGCAATACTCTGCCTTGTTCTCTCTGAAGAGCATATAGGAGCTTGCTTGTGTAGTTTGTGGAATGAAATCCAAAATGAAGCTGTAGTTAAAATATTTCAGAAAGCGTAACAATTCCACATGTTTTGCCTGGTTTCTACTGCTGGAATAGCCAGTCAAATATAATGTCACTCTTCTTTTGGGGAAGGGATAAATCTTGAGTAGGATAACAGACACTATAACACTAACAGTCAAGATATTTGGAATGCCTGGTTTGAGTAAATGATTCTGTGACTTTTATGGACAGGTGACGGACTGGAAATTTTGGGGAACAAGGCTGAAAAAACAACCAGAGTAAGCCAATGATACAAGATTTCTCTTCCAGACCTGGAAATGTCTGACCCTTCTTAAGTGAAATGGAGGGCTATATTCTATTTCTGTGTAATAGTTGTGCTTTCTGGTAACTCTGCAAATCGGTGTGCTGCTTCTGTACTACTAACCGCAGCTGAAGCTCCAGGTGCTAATAGCCCTGCCCGCATAGGCATCTGTCTCTGAATTGGAAACTATAGAATCATTACCACTGTTCTCTAGTTTTATGAAGGGAAATGTCATCTGGGAGGAAAAAAACCGAGCTCCTGGGTGGTTGTGGGACTTCACACCCCCTCGAGAGAAGTGATAACCTCCTTCCACTTTCAGTGAAATGCAGAAGAGGGTTATTTCTGTTGGTATGTTGTTCTACTCAAGTAATCTGAGAGAGTTTATGTCTTTGATACTTCTGCTTCTCACATTAGGAAGGTATGTATCGTTTTTCTCTTTACTGGACCCCAAATACAATAAGCAATGACTATGATTCACTTTTCATTGTTTTCATTTTTCACTTCTCCCTTTTATCTGCATCCTTTAAAAAAAAAAAAAAAGAATTTTTTTTTTTTTTATTTTAAGCTGAGAATGTACTGAGCTATCTACATAATTGTTTCCAAAGTGCCTTCTGTAAAGAGTTAGATATTATGGCTACCGAGATGCATCCTCAGCCATTTATAGCAGGTCAATAGTGACATCGCAATGTCAAGATAATCAGAGAAGTGCACAGCACTCTATGCAGCTAACGCACAGAGTCCTGGGGTCATTTCCTCATACAGCATGATTCTCTAAATGTGTCGGTCTGAATTCATATTGGACGTAAACTACTTTACATTGCATGCTTAGCAGAATTTAAATGTGATGTGACATTAATAAAGCATAAAGGAAAAATGCTAATGCAAAAAGTCTTTCACATCATATCTGTGCTGGCCAAACATTCTTCTCTATTAAGGATCAATTTTAGCAATGCCAGTAGTTTTGCTTGGCTCAGTTTTTCCCCCACTGCTCAGAAGAGGTTTTAGTGCACTAAGTGGGCTCAAGTCTTAGGCTATCAGATAGTCCTGTTCATTGAGCTACCGTGAGGAACTAGAAAAGGAATAGGCAGACTTTTTAGCACACAATGAAGTAGTGAGTTATTCCTCTCTTTGCAAGAATGTTTTGTGAACCTCCTTCTAAGAATAGGAGCTCACATGCTACTTTTACAATGGCGGCACCATAAGAGATTTGTTTGTGTCAGATCTTACACCTTTGTCCTTTTCTTAAACATCATTAAAATAAAATCGGTTGAAAATCTCATGACTTCACCCACTTTTTAGACCCATGAAGGACAGAATGCGTTTTGTTTCAGTTGAAGGGCTTTTTGTAATTGCCAGCAAAAATACAAAAAGCTTGAATAACAGAGCGCTTTCTCTGAAGGTGATTTTGAAAAAAAAAAAAATAAATATCACATTTTCAAGGGCATATGTGCAAACCCAGTACAGAATTATGGAGTGTGCTTGTTAAACTACAGTAAAAACATGTACTGCACAAGCAGTCCATCCCCGGTTCTGCCACCTGTGCAGCTCCTGGGCCGCAGCATGTGATTAACAGTGGCACCCACTACCTTGTCACCCCCAAAGAAAGCACACCAGTAGTTGATTGCTCCCCACGGCTGCTGTTTACGATTAATCTGTGCCCATTAGCAGTCCTGGTATTGGCCCACGGCTAGCTCACCCTGCACATCCAGAGTACATCACTTACATTTGCGATGACCTCTGCTCATCCACCGGGCCAGTGGATGAACAGCTTGAGGAGGAGAGGAAGGAGAAGAGAGAGGAGGCTCTACTCCCTTTCTCTTCAGATCATTACCTGTGCAACACAGGCTGGAGTGCTTTTATGCCTCGTAGAGATTAATCAAATGGCTTGCAAATAGGACATCCTCATCAGCCTCCCCACAGATGGTGCCAGGGGTGGGCAATGAGCCAGAAGTCTCCAAAATACAACCCTCTGCTCCCATCCCAGGACAAGCTGTTCATGCAGTTGCTTTCAAATAATACTGCTCCTCTTTTAGATCCATATGACTCCTCTCCAGCTCAGTGTCTGGCCAGGCTGTACTTGAACACACCGGGGGTGAAAGGGTTTTCTGACAACCCAATCTCACACAAATTGAATCTGTTGTGCAACCATGCTGCAACTACATTTTTCAAAACTATTATTTTTCAAAGGTTATTTTTAAATTTTTTTTCTTTTTTTCTCCTTGATCTTCCCTGCTTTTAAAAGGCCACACGGGAAGATTTGTGTGCAATTTACTGCATAGACAGTAAGGGGAGGGAAAAAAGGTTTCACCTGGATGGGCAGTCATTCGTAAGTCCTGGTCACGAGTGTGTCACGCTTGATCTCACACCAAGGCAGAGTTTTATTTCAGTCTTTTTCTGCCATTATGACTGGTGCAAACCCTGCTCTTGCACTGGTCCTCAAAGATGAAGTGCTACTTTCTGTGACAGAAAATAAAAAATGACAGAAATGTGATGTGGGGTCTGACACAATATCAGGATTAGTGTCCTGCTTAATGAAATTGGTTCCAGGACAAACCCTGGCATAATCTGAGGGGCTCAGGTCGACCTTTTTGGCAAAATATTAGGTCCCATTTTTCAGCCTCTTTTTCATATTTGTCCTAAAGACTTTCAGCAAGAAAGGTACCCCAAAGTCATCTCTTTCAAGAAAAACACAGCCTTAGTGTATGAAGCCTTACAGCCTGAGAGTATTCCAGCCATATCTGATGTTATGCAGTTTCAGAACTATGTGTCCTGTCAGGGAATATAAATTCAACAGGCTTGGTAAGCAAGTGGCCCAAAGGGAGCTGCTACCAGCTGCATTATAAATATTCTAGACTCAGTCAGCCATAATTAGTTTATTCCTTTATGTTGATTTTAATACTTCCACTTCCTTCCAGTCTGTATGTTTTATTAAAGATTCTCCTTTAGAACAAAAGCTTGTCTGGGCAGTGGTACCCTCCAACTACAAAGAAAATCTGGCTGTGCAGTAGTCCTGTAAGTGTATCCCATACATACAGGAGGGAAAAAATCTTTCCTTCTTTCTGATGAATACATCAGAGTTTTATTATCCTCCATGTTTCTTCTGAAAGGAAACGTCACAATTTATATGCTTTGTTCCTCCAGACTTTGTATCCTTCTGCATTTTTCTTGGTTATTAAATTTTTAAACATGAAAGAGCATAACTTAGAGTTTCATGCCTATTAATGGTAAAGGTGGCTTTACTGTTGTATGACCCAGAAATTCTGTGAAGTGCCTCCATTCCTATCAGAAGCACTGCACAAAGCTGGAAAATACAGTGTTGAGGTTTGCCTATCACAAAACATATTTTATTGAGTATTTGCAAAATGAAGCATAAACATATTAAAAATTAACCGGTGATACAAAGGCAGAACAATCCACAGAAAATCTAGCCAGTCAAAGAGGCAAGGGATAAATGAATTGAACAAGAAATTGCCTCTTCAAATAGTGATTTCTAGTGTTTAGTGCTTGAAGGAAAGCAAAATGGATTATTTCTGGGTTTAAAGAGACTGAGTTCAGATGAAGCATCCCCTGTTCCTTTTAAATACTGGCACTGCAGCTCAGCAAACTCACTGCACAGTGCCACGTCTTGCTTGGTCAAGTGCCACCTCAGAGACTGGCAAGTGGGGATGTGGTAAGCTGAGTGGAGGGTCATGAACGTATCTGGTTATATTAGACATCCACTGCTATCTATGTTGCCTTCCTGTTCCATGGCCTTTTCTAATGTAGAATGAAGGTTTTCAAAATTAAACACTGAAAGGGTAACGACAGGATCCCATCCCCGGAGAGGAACACAGACTAAGCTCCTTTTGTGGTGCACATAGTATATAACAGTTCGGTAGCTGGACCAGCTGGGTTTAAAAGTGACTAATTCACATTTAAACCCC
This sequence comes from Arenaria interpres, assembly GCA_013399435.1. Classification (NCBI taxonomy): domain Eukaryota; kingdom Metazoa; phylum Chordata; class Aves; order Charadriiformes; family Scolopacidae; genus Arenaria; species Arenaria interpres. The sequence goes on from VXAK01028453.1 coordinate 215,072, forward strand.
ATTTCAAAATGGAGTTACATTACTGGCCATGCCATTGTAGAAATATCATTAGGATTATCATATATTTTAATGACAAAGAGGAGTGCTATTAAATGCAGAACATGGAGCCATATGTAACTTTCTTCAAAGCTCAAGAAAGTTCAGTTCAAATGTTTGGTATTGGCTCAACTCCATCAATAGTAAGAAAGCATGCAGCTAGAAACATCCAGAGCATAAACACTGAGAATAGATTAGATACAATCAAAACAGAACTTGGAGATTTGTCGATGGAGTGAGGTGATGTTTAGTCGAGCTGTCAGGGCCTTGAAGGTGCTACCATCCCTCTCTGTCCCTGTCCAGACCACCAGGACCTTCACCCACCCTCCCAATAGATCAGGACCCCTTTTCAGCCCAGCCCAGGGCTGTCAGTCCCTGCAGCAGAGATGCCACATCAGAGCTGGTCCCTGTCCCTACCTCCCAGACAGCCCTCAGACCTGTGCTGCAGCCACATTTCCAGCCTTGTGTCCAAATTTTCCTGGATGGACCACGGATAAAACTCATTACCTCACCTTGTCTAGGACCGCGGATGGACCTTTTCCCATTACCATGCCAGTTCTTCTCAATTTTGGTCTTTTCCGTAAAGTTGCGTTCCCTGCTTGTGCCAGGGTTGCCCTTCCTTGGCCCCTGTTACAGCCTCCCTTAGGGAACATATTTGTCGTTGCTCCCCCCTGACAAAAGCTGGGTGAGAGTACGAGGCAGAGGATTGCTTAAATCAGAGAAAAACTTTGACTAAATGAGAGTAAATGTTAGTTATGTGACTGATGGTAAGCAAAGCGATTTTATTTAAAAGATAAAATCTGAAATGCCAGACCTGTGGCACCACAGAACAAGCAGTGTCAAAGAGCAGTGCTGGGATTAAGTCCTTTTACCCCAGACCAACAAGCAGCTTCCTCTGGAAGCAGTGTCTGGTTAGTCACCTCAGTACAAGCTACATGACTGCACAGCTTCACAAGCACAGTTTCATCAGCCTAACTGATCTCTCTCCCTGCCTTGAAGCTGAATCATAAGGTAATAAAACAACCTGGCTTCTCCACCATTTTAGAAGTGCTTGCATTTTTACACTTTAACTCCAATTTTATCTTTGGGTATCCATCAGGTGCTAGCAAATCAGTGGAATTAAATTGTACATATAGATACTAAACTGAATGCACATTGGATTAATCTAATATAAATTCAGATGATCTGAACTAGTCTATATGTAAACTAGTCATCCTGAGCTCCTTTTTTAGACAATAGAGAGAAAGATTTTTTTTTAAGAGTTAGATCTATTTTAGACATTTTTTTAGCATGAAATAGGTCACATCTTAGAGAAGTCCTTAGTGTCTCCCAGCCAGGACAGGGATGTCACCAGACTGGGGATAGCAGTGGTGGTGCTGGAGGCCAGGCAGCTCTTGGGAGGGATTTGGCCAGGACTGAGGAACAGGCTGGCAGGAACCCGAGGAAGTTCCACAAAATGCTGGCCTGGGGATGTGCTAACTCCCTGCAGCAGGTTTGTCCAGGGCCAAGTCACTAATGAGCAGCTCTGTGGCCCTTAGGGTGTTAGTTGCCCTGTTGGGCAGGAATGGGGACTGTATCCAGGCAGCAAGGACAGTCCCACACCCCAGGCTGTGTTGGCAAGGGCATTGACAGCACTGCTGGTAAAGGAGAAGGCAAGACCCACACAAGGGTGTGGGTCTAAGGAAGCTCGAGCAGCTTCAAATGAGCATGGGCAGCTGCCCTTGATGCAGGGTGCCTGGAGGCTTTGATGCAGCTACCCCTCGACTAGAGAAGGTCAAGCACCCTTGTACCTGGTGCCAGGAAGAGGCAGGTTCTGCTTTGGCAGCTTCTCAACCTTCTGGGGACAATTTCCAGCATCATTGGGGAATTCCTGTTAGTGCAGGGCTTTGTCAGGTAACTCTTCCCACTGGAAGAAGCCCTGGCTGAGTTACAAGGGGCCTTACCCCCCCTGGAGGGCTGGACCTCAGCTGTTCTTGCCAGTGCTGCTGGACCGATGGCGTGCGCCAGGTGAGACTGTGCCTCCAGTCACCACCTGGGTCTCAGGCTTTGCAGCTGTAAAGTGGCTCAGGATTCCCAACATGAGTGACTGGACTGTGTCCTCCAGAGCCAGTGATAGGGGCTCCCTTTTCTAATGGGCTCCCGAGTGCACTGGTAGGTGCATCTTGTCTATCAGTGGTACCTGTGCTAGTGTTGGGACTTTATTTATGTCCTACTGGCACAAAGCACTCCAGCAATGGTGAGCTCTAGTAAAGTCACTCTTCCTGTAATAGAAATAGAACTATTTAAATATAAAGTCTTTCAAATGACAAAGGAACTTCACAGGCCGTCTAGTTTCTTAAGACTCAGTTAATCTGTTTCTTGCTTTCCTAAAGACACCTTTGTTTACACAGACATTTTGCTAGGACTTACTCTGATTTTTGTTGCTAACAAGTGGATAAAGACCCTTCACTGTCATCACCCTGCTCTCCACTCATATGGGACACCTCTCCAGATCCTGTCTAATGCCTACTTTCTCCCTTGTAGCTCTCATATTCCTGCCATATCAGGACCTACCAGCCCATATAAGCATTGAGTTCAACATATCTTGTTTCTGCTGTTAGTGGAAAGCAATATGTTTGGCTGTCCTGTTTGAACTTCATGGTGCTTTATCATGACAGTATTTGGCTTGTTGTTGCTGCTGTTTAACTTGGCCTCTCACCTTTCACACTTCATCTGCGTCTGGTATTTTTGGTGCCTAAAGCTATGTAGTCTCAGATTAACTTGTAAACAAGTCCTTGGCACTTGAAGCTAATAACTGGTGCAGTCTGACTGTAAATTTGGTCTACATGCTATCCATTTAATTTTGACCAAACTGAGGACATCTCTCTGAGACTATGTTTCCCTAAAGAACTGTGGAATTAAACAAATGAAATATATAAATGCTGAAGGCAATGATTATTCAAGTTGTCAGAGAATCAAGGTATTATTTGAGGCCTTCAGTGTATTCCAAAATTCACAGCTACATTCATGATGGGACATGGCTATTGCAATGGAAAATTTCAGTCCCAGATATTACAAGCCTGGTGAAATTTGGAAATTCTGTTGACTGTTAGACATCTCTCCTCTACACCATACACGGAGAATTAGACATCAAAGAATGGCAGCCCCAAACAGTATGAAACTAACTCCATTAAAAGTAGAAGTAGTGAGGAACTGTCTTTCTTACATCTCATTCCCCACTGGAGCTTTCATGCAAGCTGCAATACAAATGAAGGACTCATTTCCCTCCCCTCAGGATGCATTCATAGTCATATCTTTAAATCCTTATATCTTTACATCCTAGAAGGGAATACATAAGTCTGTTCTCAAAAACAAACAAATAAACAACCCCCCCCCAAAAAAAACCCAAAAAACAAACAAAAAAAAAACCAAAAACCCACCGAACCAACAAACAAACCACCCAACAAAACTAATACAAATCCCACAAGTAAAATTAGAATCATAGAATTGTCTAGATTGGAAGGGACCTTTAAGATCACCAAGTCCAACCATGAACATAACACCGCCAAAACCACCACTAAACCATGTCCCTAAGCACCACCACTATTCCTTCCTTGAAGCTGCAAGGAGTTTTGGGGACTGAAGGGGGACAAACATTAGGACTTGATCATCTTAAAGGTCTTTTCTGACCTCTATGATTCTAATTATTGTCACTGCCACCTTTTCATCCAGAGGATCACAGCACAAAGTCTGGGTACAGAAAATGTAAGCTCATCTCACTCATTAGCCAAAGCTGTCAGGTTATTTGCCATGCACAATCTAATTTTAACTAGTTTCATAATTCTCACAACAGATTACCTGTTCTTGTGCACTAACCACTGGCAACATATCTATTTTCTATTCATTTAGATACAGAAGAAATTTGGGAGGGGTTGTCCCGCATTGGAGTGTCCTCCATTATGCTTTTTTTTTTGGACACTGCTTGTTTTTCAAAACTGGCATGTTGCATGGGATATAGTGAATGGAGGTGAACAAATTCAAAATTTCTGTGCCTGAGTATAAGTGAAGCAGTTCTGGCTGCTAAGCTATCTGCCTCTGCCTATGATGGCAATACAGAAACGTGGGGAAAAACATTCAGTCCATAGGCTAGCTTAGAATGAAAATCCCCCAAATACCTGTGGAACCACAGGTCTTCATCCCCTAACTGTGTCCTTCTTCAAATGTGCTATACTGCATGCTAATGTGGGCATAACCCTCTTTGCCATAAATCCCCTTCAGAGCGGCTTTTTTCCTGATAATAGTAGAACAAAAACATGCAGCAACCTCAATATAAGAATTCAGCTGATATAACCTCAAAAATCCACCTTGTTTTTATCCCTTACATCTAACTATTACGCATTAGAAATCTGGCACAGAGGTCTGTCAAATTGAACTATTGAACTCAGAGTGGCAAAAGTCCCTCCCCAGGCAAGACATTTAAATCATTTTCAAAGTTAATTTCCTGCTCCCAGACGGAGAACAAATCTAATCGGGTTTACCTCATTCTTCTGGCGATCAGGAAAGTGTTGCCTGCATACTCAACAAGGGAAAGTGTCCTAGAAGGCAGCCAGGGTGCTCGCTTTGCAGCACCGAAGAAGCCTCTTCCACAAAGCAATGCGTGTGGACCAGCATGTGAATGGGGATTTGGATTTAACCTGTCAGATCTTCCTGGTCTCCCGCTAACCCCATTTTACAATGAAATTATGAACTGTTTACAAGCCAGCAGTGCACATGGGAGCCTGAAAATAGTCAGAAAAATATAGTATGGCTGCAGGGGTATGTTTCAGAAAACTGGCTATGCATTCAGAAAGACCCTCTTCTGGTCCCTCTGGATTCCTGGTAACCATGTTTTTTCCCAGGTTCTAAGGATATTTCCATGAAAACTTCAGACGACAAAACTAATGAGCACTGGAAAGAACTGAATGAGGTCACTAGATAACTAAAGAGATTTTGTAGAAGAGTGTATATACATAGGGGAACAAAAGTGTGTACACATGTATATATGATTCAGGTGTAAGAAATCAAGCAAGAAAGGGAACAGACCAGCATGGCTGAGTTGGGACCTGCTGGTCAAACCAAAAGCCAAGAAGGAACTGCAGAGGCAGTTCAGGCAGGATCAGGTATCCTGGGAAGCATATAGGGATGCTGCCCGGTTGTGTAGGGACGACATCAGGAAGGCCAAGGCGCAGCTGGAGCTGAACCTGGCAAGGGATGCTAAGAACAACAAGAAGGGCTTCTACAGGTATGTCAACCAGAAAAGGAAGGTTAAAGAAAGTGTACCCCCCATGATGAGCAAGACTGGCAAACTGATAACAACAGTCGAGGAGAAGGCTGAGGTTCTCAACAACTTTTTTGCCTCAGTCTTCACTGCCAACCCCTCTCCTCACAGCTCTAGAGTTGAAAGACCAGACGAAAAGAGGGGCTATCATAATGAAGAGCTGCCCACTGTAGGAGAAGACCAGGTTTGAGACCTTCTAAGGAACCAACCTGCAGATATATAAGTCCATGGGACTTGATGAAATGCATCCACATGTCCTGAGGGAGCTGGTGGATAAAGTTGCCAAGTCACTTTCCATTGTATTCAAAAAGTCATGGCAGTCTGGTGAAGTTTCCACCAACTGGAAAAGGGGAAACCTAACTGCCATTTTTAAAAAAGGAAAAGGAAGACCCAGGGCAGTACAGGCTGGTCAGTCTCATCTC
>VXAK01028454.1:5575-37293 GCA_013399435.1 Arenaria interpres
TGATTCAGGCACACAATGCTAAAGATTGAGATGTTTTTCTATCAGATTTTATCCTGGTTTCATGCCTACCTACTAAGCTATTACAGCAGTCGAAGGCTGTCTTCATAAAGCTGCATTGTGGTGTGTGACACTTGCAGTGCCTGCTGTTCCGTCAACTCACCGAGTGCCACTGGTGCCGGGCTGGAGTCTGCGTCGCTTCCCCAGCACCTCGTCAGGAGGGTTAGGACCGTCTGGGCAGGACATGGGACTTTTGTGGGAAGGGAGAACTGGGGAGTGTAGGCGAATAAGTAAGAACAGAGTTTTTAGAAAGCGGCAAAATTAGCTTCTTTTGGAAAAAAAACCCGAAACATTAAACTGCCTTTATGCTCACATTTCCTCAACTTCTGTAAACCACAGCATAGCAGTCTGTGTGTATATGTGCATGTATAAATGCAGGTGTATACCTACAAAGCACCCCTTGCCCTCATACTCAGATGTTCTTTGCAACACCCAATTGTGGTCAGCATACTGCTTGAATTCACTGTCTTATGCTGATAAAGGCGGTGTAAGAAGCTGCACAGGACAGAACAGCATCTGCATTGAAATTGAGTAAATCCTTCTAATCCTGGCTGTAAGGTAGAGCAGTATTATCAAATTAAATATTATATTATGCAGTAATCTACTGCAAATGCTCAGAGTCCTACATTTATGAGGAAGGATGTTGGAAAATTTTTTTAACAACAAACTGGAGAGAACTAGCAAGTTCCTACAATATATTGTGGTTTGACCACCACTTTTTTGGTTCCCGTCCTGGACTGGCAGACAGTTGTGTGGCTGTAGATAACCTTACTCTAAATCTGAGGAATTAAGCCTTGTAGAGCATCAGAGTATAGCAATGAGGCAGTAGCAGCTTGTGCTTGGACTGTACTGACCTGTGCACTGTGCTGCTTGTTGGCTCAGGGTAGGAAGAGGACTCACTTCTGTCCGACTGAATGACATCCTGCACAGAATTCAGCACTGGATCTGCAAGAACTTACCTATAACTAATTAGATGGATTAGCAAAATGTTTTAAGATCTTGGCTTTGGAAAATCTGATTTTGCAGTTTAGCGTTAGGATCTAAGAACAGCCACATGCTCCTCTAGCTGAAAACCTATTTGAAACCCACTGAAATGGATCCCAGAAACCACATGGTATCTAGTGTATTTGCTCTTATAACAGATCCATGAGGGGAGGCTCCATGCTGTGCATTGGCAAAGAGGGACAGCAAGTCTTGTTATGTGAAGAAATTCTACTGAGCAATCACTTCAGTACAGGGAGTCACAGGAGTATAACCGTGTAAACTGTAATTTGTGCTGTCATACACTGTGATAACAAGCGGTTACGAAGCAACTTTGTGGCATGGACAGCAACATAAATCCTCTCTTCCAGAGCCTTAAACAGCATCCACACTGCTGGACCACCCTTACTCTGAAAATTAATGAGCTCAATGGCTATAATGAAACATAGAAAAAAATTGTTCAAAGTGAAATAATGTTGACATATAAAGATATCACACACATACCTTCTTCTCGATCAGTCTGACAGTCATAAAGTTGTGCTAGTATTGCAGCTGTGCTAAGCTGTCCCTCACTGTCCTTCCTCCTCTCTTGTACAGTATGTCCATAGACATCTGGAGTATGCTCAGGGTCCCCCACACTGTAGACCACCACCTGTGCCAGCTGGAACATGGGGCTCTGGTAAGCTCAGGTGTGTTCACAAAACTGCTAGGATACATGTGCCTTCCTTCTCACCCTCAGCTGTATCAAAAAAACCCAAGACATTTCAAAACACAGGCACATATGAGCTAGTGGATAAATGTAAATCTTTGCTTTTGGTTAGAGCCTAACCAATAATTGCAGCCTTGCATTCTCACCCTTTTTTTTTTAATGTCTGTTCTGAGAGGGTTTAAGAAACAGTCTTTAATTAACCAGTAAATAGAGTCTCTTGCCACTGAGGAGGAGATTCAGAAGATCCCTTTAATTACTGGAACTAGATTTAGGTTTGATTTCAAATACCAGTTTGCTCCCCGTTCAAGTGAAGTGAGGTACTGGTAAAGTGTTACGAGAAGCTTTCATTTGCATCATCCCTCTGCTCCAACTCAAAATCCACATATCCATGTAGTTCTGTTGTTTGAACTGGATAGGTGGATGAAATTGGATTCACATGATGGCTCATGAAATTTAAAGCTGTGTTCTTATGGCTGATTTCTCCTTGTTACATGATTAATGCCTCGCAGTGTGTCTTTACAGTCCAACTGTACAAGCCAGAAGTTGACCCAGAACCTTGTTATATTAAATGCATGGTCTAGGTCAAGGTTTATAAGTCATTCCAAGAATTTCCTAACTGACAACATTTTTCCAGGACTCCAGATGGTGAGCTGCTTCTCTTGTCTTCTGAGTGAGCACAGAAGGCTGTCAAAGTATTGCTATTTTCCTCCAATGCTGTGGGCCCTCTGCTTAGGTATATAAAATTATGTTAATCCTGCTTCTCTCAATGCCCCTCCTTTTTGGAACCATCTGGTTTAAATTTTGCTTACCTGCTTAGTGCGAAACAAGTCTTCTCTGCCTGACTGCATAAGGAAGTCACAAGTCATTAACAGCTTATGTTAAAGTACCTGGTGGGAATATGTACTGTGCCTACAATGATATGTTTTCCTAAGGTGGGAAAAAATGTATCGAATGCTGCAAACTAAGAATGATGATTGAGTTAGAGAGATAGCTGTAGGACTTTGCACTGTCCCAAAAATCATTTACAGTTGCCTGGAGAAAGTCCAAACTGGTGTAAAATACTTCCATTCGAAACATCAGATACCCTCCAGCAGCAGCTTCACTGGAGTTGCTTGCTCTCAAAGCCAGAAGCTGTTGTTAGAACAGGTTTGACCAGTTAGTGCAATTCAAAGAACAGTTTAAATAGTTATATACTAGCATTACTGGATTAATCTGTGTGAAAATACCCCTATTGCTCTAGTCAACACCACAATGCACTAGATGAACCTTTACCTCTGTTTCAAGAGCTACTGGGCAGCGTTGGTGCCTGGGGTTAGCCCATTCACTGCGTCAGCAGCAGTGGTGCCCTAATCCCCAACTTTACAAGCTCAGGATTGAGAAAAGCGAAGGGAACAGGAGTAAAATGTTTAAGGGGAATTGTTGTGGAAGAACCCAATGAGGTCCTGTGGCTTGCTCTTCAGGGGAATACTCTCTCTCCTGCTCTTTCTCTCTCTGTTGCTTCAGTGTATATGTCAGCCAGCTCTGCTTTTGGATGTAATTTTAAAATGACTGGTAGATAATGAGCTATGGAGGATAAGGCTTTCAGCCAGTAGTAGCCTGATTATGGAGGGAAAAGAGAAGTTCAATGGATATTGCTAGACAGGAAGGGAACAGGGAGGGGCATTCAGTAGTAAATGGTGGGGAACAACACAAACAGAAGAGATCCAGGCCTGCTGGCTTCACATCATAGCTGGGATTAATGGTTGCAGCATCTCTAGCTATTATTAAACACAACAAAAGCAAAGTGTAATTTCTTATTGTTGTAATACCATATGTCAGGCTATTCCACCACACACAATGGGATCTGCCTGGTGTATGCAGATGTTCCATCACAGACAAAAAGATGATTCCTGCGCCCCCAGCAAGATGTCTGGCATGAGAAGAAAATAATGAGTGTTGTCAGATGTCAGAGTGTAAAGAAACAGTTGAAAGATCAAGTGGAGGTACATTTTGGTGGCTCTGCCATTATGCTGCTGTGGAGTAGTTATGAACATCAGCCCAGGGCTATTGATTCTTAAATGCTCGTTCTGAGGCCTACTGCCATGTTTCCAGTTCTTTTATTCTCCTTAGCAGGACATGATGGGAATGTCCTATTTTCCTTGCTTCTCCAAAACCTGCTCAGAACTGGCTAGAGTGAAAGCAGGTCAGATAATACATCAGCCTCTGAATTGGCATACCAGCCAGATTGCCACAACGCCGTCTGTCACTGATTTTGTCTCAGAGATCTCTACAACAGCTCTTGACGTTTTAGTATGTTATTCCAAGCTTCACATCACAAATGTTGATGTTTCTTCTTTTGGTTTCAAAGGAATTATAATCAAGTTTTCACCAAAGAAAGAAAAAAGACTAGCAGCTGAAACTGATTTTCTTAGATAAAACAATAGTAGAAAGGTTGGTGGCTTTGGCTCAGGGCTCATAGATCTCTGGTTAGAATCGACTGAAGGCCATTGATTCTCACATGTGGACTGAAAATGCATTTCCCAGTAGGCTGGTGTCAATATTTCAGAACCACATGAGAGTTCTTAAACCATAGGTATGTGAAGAAGTCATTGGAGATAACAGGTTACTCTACATCAGCTGGTCTGCAGGTTCCCACGCCTGTTCCTCCTCCATGATAAGGGTGAGGTGGTTTGAAATCGTGTGCCCTTTGATGAGAAATGGATGGGCCAGTTTGCATTTGCCAAGTGCTGTTGTGGGATGAAAACATACATGAAGGGGCAGTTTCTGTGGGAAAAAAACGATGACTGCTAGCTTGCTAATTAAAGGTGACGTGTTATGTGCCCTTATCCACAGTATCCACGGAAGTATAAAGCAGAGTGCAGAAAGTGTTAGCAGCTGGGGCAGTGGTGCTGTGTTGCGTTCCTCTCCCATGTCAAGGGATCCATAGTAGTGGGACTTAAAGTGGTTACTGCTTAAGATATATCTTCTCCTGACTAGAGGGAAGATGAGTACTTCCAGGGCTATTAATCCAGTTTGCTTTAAGCAGTCACCATGATGCCTGCTTCTGTCTCATTAGTATATTGGCTGCTAATGGCCTTTAAACAAAAACTCCATACAGAGAAAGACACAAAGAATTCCTCAGCTCTTTGAATCTTTTAAAAAATTGCAACTATTTCCATTTAAAAAAAAATTGCTCTTGCTCAGCCCTATCCTAACAGTCATCAGGCTGGCTAGATAAGCTATTAGTCTTTCATCTACATAATATGCTTTTGGCCTGAAGCAAAACTTGAGTTGCTCAGTAATGTCAGAAGAACCAGACTAAAATAAACATCCACTTCTGATGTCATTTCTCCAAGGCTTTGCTTTGTGTGCAAAATATTTGAAGTTCAGCTGAAACTTGGGGTGACTTCTTCAGGCAGTGGCTTTTGCTTTCCAGTTAGGAAAAGACGATTATAAGGATTATCACTCGAAGGGACAAGGCGCTGATTCTCCTCTCGTTTCCACCAGCCTGGCTCAGGACTAATTCTTCTGACTTCAAGGATTTAGTCACTGTGAGGGAAGAATGTGGGTGAAAAGGTGCTCATAAAGCTGCAGCAGCATTTTGATGCAGATTAGCACCGTTAAACACCAGCAATCTGCTATTGCCAGCAAGTGGCTTTCTAGAATTAGCCTGGGTGCTCTGAGCACAGCAACAATCAAGAGTTCACTTGCACCATGGTCAGGCTTTTAAAGAGATATTTGATAAAATATATACCAGAGTCTTTCCCTGCTCATCCCATATTGACTTTTGAAAATCCACTTCTGTTCTGATTTGCTTGTATGTTTCTCAAGCATTGATCTTTAATGGTGGAGTTTAACATTTCACTTCCTATCTCACTTCCATCCTGTCAAATACAGTTTCAAATAACTGGAGCCACTTGTCTTTCATGATCAAAGTGATAGAGAGACTTGTGTTCTCAAGCTTTCTTGGCAACATGTCAAGAACAAACCCTTCTTGTGTGTGATATATAATAATATGATTTGTTGCATGGACTGTAGCTGTTTGAAGAAAGGGCAACTGTGAAGATTTTAAGACGTTCTTGAGAGACATAGTTTAAGGAATATAGGGAAAACTGAAATCAGACACAGACAGACTTAGCTTTGCTACAGGCAAACAACAGAGATTCATAGACTATAAGGTCAGATAGGACCTTATGATCTCATCATTTGACTGCCTGTATAATTTAGGCTACAGAATGTCATTTAGTATTTCTTGCAGTGAAAATTACTTGTGCCCTTCATGAGCTTTCCTGATTAGTCATAATTGCTTAGTAATTTATTTAAATTCAATGGCAATCAAATAAAATGCAGAGTAAATTTACCAGTCATTTTCCTGATTTCATATGCCGTGGGGTCGGTGACCTGCAAACCCCTTTATGATCCCTGTGCTGTGAGAGGAACTCAAGGGCTGAAGTCATGGTGCCCTCTGAGTCTCAAGAAAATCCACAGGTCAATAACCTTTTATTTCTGACCTTTTAACTGGCTCTAGTGGGCCATGAAGACCTAAATGCCAGCTCTTTCAGATTCCTGGGAAGCTTCAAGACTCTTGAATCTAATTCTCTCTGAGAGTTTTGCTCTGATATATTCAGGTCACTGATATTGCAAAAGCAACTCGCAGCATGTGTGAGGGGGAAGCTTTGGGGCATCCAGTGCTGTGCAGCCAGCGCTACATGATGAATTTAGGGCAGTCATGTAGCTCAGGCATCACACTTCTGCCTGGGAGTAACTCACAGCTATGTCTCACCTAATTGTGTGTTTCCAGGGAGAAGAGCAGGGATGCACATTCCTCATGTGTTTTATCTGGATGAGGCCATCAATACACCAGTCACAGAGGACCTTCTCTCCCACTCTATTGTGTTCTCCATTATAAACTCCAGTAATTTCCTTTTAGTCATCCTATCTTTCCCCTTCTTTCTAAGAATGGCTTGTCTAACAATACTAAAATCAATTGGTGATTCTCCTAACTGTTGTACTAATTTCTATTCTGCAGCCTTCTAAAAAACGTGATAAATTAGTTCAGGGTGCCATTTTGAAGACAACTTCAAGACATGTCAACTTTGAGGGGTGGAGGGTGAAACTCTGACTGTGTTCAACATGACTAGTGTGCAGTCGCTCTACCAGTGGTGAGAAAGACAACATAATAAAACAGAATAAACATTGTATCCTTCTTTGGCCAAGGATATAAAGAAACAACTTCCCCCCCCCTACAACTTTTTTCCCCCCCCAGAAAACGTTCTTGAAATCAAATGGGACCTATGTTTGAGGTCTCTTCCACCCCGGCTAGCAGAATGGAAATCAGAAGTTACTGAAAAGGCTTAAACCAGGAGTTGACCTTTTTGCGACTTACCTCTTGTTCACGTTTTTGATCACATGCCTGCAGACGCGTCCAGATGCACACAAGCAAACACCCACACTGAGTGGGGAAATACTGTCATACAGAGTCATATTCTTTTATTCTGATTTTTCCTCCACTGTCAGTTAAAGCAACCATTAGCCCACTATGAGGCAACTGTCTCCACCCTGTCTCCCAGAGAAGGGAAGATCCCATGGAAATGGCAGCACCCGTCTGCACTGATTGCTCCTGGTGATTTCTCCAGCAAGAGCGTGTGGGAATGTCACACTGGGGCCACCTCGGGGACCTCCCTCAAGACCAGTCCTACCAGGCACTGAGGCTGTGAGCCCTGCTGGCGCTGCAGCTGAAGACTGCACTGCCAAGCACAAAGGGGCCAATGCACTTGTGTGCACTGAGATGGACCACAGGCACTTCCTAAGTGTCTGCAGCAGCATTGATGTAGAGGGAATAAAACAGTCCAGAATTATGGCTGTTACTTCGAAGCAGATCAGCTGCTGGCCTGCACTCCTTTGCTGGCTGATTGGGTAGGCCTGTTTCTCTCTCAATACAAATGTGTGTGAGATACTGTGCTGTCACCCTTGTAACCATAAGTGCTTTCCTTAAAATCGAGAAGTTAAATCCCATTTGCACATTTAAAAGTTGACATCCTTCTCATCTTTGTTCTTCAAGTAAGTTAGTACATGTATTGAGGGAAGACCAGAAAAAGTTATTTTCAATGACTAAGGAGGCCACAGCATGTCTGTCACTGGATGTTTTTCAGAACAGGTTAGACAAACATCTGTCAGGAATGGTTTAGGTAGAGCTGAGCTTGCCTTGGGGCAGGGGACGGATGATGTGACCCCTTGCAATCCCTTCCAGCCCTATTTTGTACGATTCTCTGCCTCCTTACTGGAATGCAGTCAGTGTCCAGTTTGTGCAGAGCAATTCACATGTTCATTGTGGCAGAAAAACTTTAATTCCCCCCCACCGGTCAGATGCACGGGTTTGGGTGGACTGTGAGACTGGACGGCCAATGCTGCTCCAGCAGGAGGTTTGCTCAGTGTGGTTACCGCCTTCAGTGCAGTCGCTCCTGACGGCTCATAAGGAAAAAGGCAGTCAGCTTCACGAGAGCTCTCAGGAGCCTGGGGTCAGAATGACAATTCCACATACTGTGAAATTGCCTGCTGTGGTTACTCAGGGGCTTGCTGGACACGAGGTTCAAGCAGACCAAGTTTCTAGGGTCACAGTTCTGGGTTCTGGGTCGCTGGAGAATGTAGTAGGATAATTAATTGATCTTTTCAGGTTTGGCTATCTGGGTCACTGGAAACCAGTTAGTTTCTAGGGAGTGTTTCAGGGCCATGGGATTCTAAAACTTCTGTGGCCCTTTTGTGATGGTCCATTGCACTAAAAGCCTGGAGGAGTCTCAGTTATGACAGTTCAACCCTATCTTTCCTTCCTGTGCAGAACTGTGGACATGCTGAGGCAGGCTGGTGAGGGCAACAGTCTGTTCAGTGCTGTCAAGACTTACGGTTGCAGTTCTTCAGCCAAGTCCAGGATCAGAGGATGACGGGATTCTTGCTGTCTTTATCCAGCCTCTCCTTACAGATACACAAAGTACCACATTGACTTCCCACGAGGAACAAATCTATTTTGTTTTCAATGTTGTAACAAGGGCAGGATCTTCTTAGGAATACTCTTGAAATAAGCTGGATCTCTTCAAGGGAGTCACACAAGTGTCAAGGTAGGATAATCACTAGGTACAATTTAGTTTTGAATTTCAATTTGCCATGATTTAATGCATGTAGCTGTACTTCATACTGGCCCAGCCTGCTAGTTATGCAGAAAGAGTCTAAACCAAAGCCTGCTGAAATGTACAGCAATCTCTCCATGGACTTCAGTGGGATGCCAGGAACATTGTTGCCTGAGACAGACTGCCTCTACAGAGGAAAAAGGCAGGGCTTTAACTTCAAGGGCTTCTACACAAAGTCAATGAGACTTTATTTGCATGACAAGCTAAATGGTATCAGTAAAGTATAAGGGTAAACTTATGCCTGTCTCAGAGAAAGGTCTTACTAGGGCTGAGTTGGAAACTTTTCCTGTTATGAGAAAGATTAATGTAAAGTGCTTATTTGTTGAAAAGGAAACTTTCTTGAGAAAGCTTTGTTGAAGTTATAACTGGAAAAGGCTTCTCACAGTGGACTGGGACTTCAAGAGAGAGCGACAGAGAAAAGGGAGAGGATGAAATGGGAGTGCACACGCATCTGATCTTACTGGATCAGACTAAAGGTCCTAGTTTCTGCCAGTGCTTAGGACTAGATGTCCATGGAAAGAATTTAAGAACAGATGATGTATGTGGTAGTACTTTCTTTGCATACTGCCCATTGAAAGGCAATGGGAAGAGACAGAAGTTGAGCACATTCATGCCCAACAGCAGCCCAGTGATAAGGAATCTCACATGGAGGTCCCGAGTCCAGCCTCAGATCTGATAATTAAAGCCATAGTCTGTGCTTCCCAGTAGGTCAGTGTCCTGAAGAGTGCCACTGGCAGTGTGTATGTGCAGCTCTAGCTTTCCATCAAACATTTGTTCTGATTTAAAAAGAATACATTTTCCGAAACCATACAGTTTCCCAGGAAGTAGGATTTGCATGCTGTGGCCAGTTCTGGGCTTGTTCCACCACTGCTGTCACATGCTGTCTGCTAGTTTCAGAGGTTTCCTTCCCTCTCTGGTGGCAGGGAGCTTTGTACAGTAGTGCTGTCTTCACCATCTCCCTCTTTGCTCTTTCCATCAGATCATCAGATAAATTTCTTACTCGTTGCTCTTGGGCAGGGTGGTACCATATCAAAAGAGACTATTAGCACCTTTGATACAAAGGCAGTGCAGCAGTGTGATCTACCTGAGTAAGAAAATAGTACCTATTAATAACGGGCAAATGTTAAGAGCAACATCTCTCACAGTCTGCGCAAATGAGTTGCACAGCTCTTTGCTAAGTGGAAATGTACTAGGACTGGGAAATCTGGATTTCTCTTTCCAGGTCTGTGGTGAGTCCACTTTATTGCTACCTTCCTCTTGATGCTGGCCCATCAAACAGCCAGTTTCCCACCTCAAGGGTTTGATCCCTTTCCCAGAGCATGAGAGAAGACATTTCATTAGCCTTGTGACCTATGCTGGGTGTGACAGCCGAAACTAAAGATTTTGGAACAAAGAGCCATATATATTATTATAGCCATATCATTTTAGTCTGACGGGCCACTTTTCTGGTATCTTTCAGTATACATTTTCCTCATTAATACTTTTGTACTATTTTTTATATAACTGAAGAACATAACAAGGAAAAATGTATCCCTTTTTCCATCCTGAAGAGCATTTTTTTTCTAACTTGCACTAAAATCTGATGTGTATTCAGCAACAGAAAAAGAGTTTGGAGTGAAAACTTAAAAGTGATGTGTTGCTAATCATGCAAGAGCCTGGATCAATAAGTCTTTGATTCCTAGCTGGCTTTAGAGTGACACCTTGAAACACAATATTGATAGGCCTGCAGATAATGATTTATAGTCTCCAAGTGCAATTTGTTTTCTTTCTGATATCAAATAATACAATAAAAAACTGTAATGGGAAAGGTTACCGTCGAAGGTATCCTTGACATGTTTCTGCACATGTTTCTCTTCTTGATAAAATACTTTTGCTACCCAGGAGATTTCTCCCTCACTCCAGAAGCGTAGCACTCAGGTTTAACATAAAGTGGCAGGCAAAGTGTGATGAGGAAAACACAGGCTCAGCAATACAAGAAAAGCCATGAGAAATGCACTTTCTTGTGTGAGAGATCCTATGTGTGATATACATGTTCACACCATATGGATGACTTGTCAGAGCATTGCAGGCCTGGAGGGAGCAAGGCGGGTGTTAAAACAGGATTGAGAGAGCTGATGTTTGGCTACGGCAGTTTAATACGACCGCCATAGGTTAGGAATTTTAACCCCAAGATAAGTCCCACAAATTATATTTGGGTCTGAAAGAGGGTGGGAATAGAATATGCATGAAAAGGGGTGAAGTGGGGTAGGGGAAAAGGAAATTACTTGGTAAGGTCTCTGGACTGTGGTTCCTGCCTGCTTTGGTTGTAGTGGCTAAGATTACTGTACCTCTCTTCAGCCACCCTCTTACCAAAGGGCACCAGATTGCACAGCCCTGCCTGATGATTTCAACTACTATCCACTTGGGTTCAATTTGTTGTGCAATCCGTGTGATCTTCTGCCTCTTCTAAAGTGATAACTTTTGAGTGAGGGCTTGCAAACAGTAGGAATTTTTACCTGTCTCAACTACTGCCATTCAAACCAGCACGAAATGCAAGTAAAAGCTCAACACTCTCAGGCTGCCAAAAAAAACCAACAAAAAAGCTACCCTTTTTCTAATCAAAAAGATAAATAGAATTCTATCATTTTCCTCATGGCTTCAAGTAATCAAAGTTGGCATACGGGATCTCAACACACCTCTAAACTGTCTGTTTTACTCTGCATGGGTAAACTTGAGAAATTCCAACCCAAATTATTTACTCACAGACTTTCCTGCAAGACTCGTACTATAGAGTCACCAGAAGGGACTTTGAATGACAAAATATTTCTGTTGTTCTTGTGAAAAGCCAGTATGTTACACAGCCTGCCCTTTCTTCCAAATCACCTGGTATAGTTTAACATGCCACCCTGAAAATTTATTTTTAGTGATGAAGATAGTACCTTGTCATTATCTGTGGAATGCAGGAAGTGCAATGACTAATCTTTTAGTCAGTCATTCTTGTACAAATTCTTCAAACCTGTAACAATTTCCCATTATGTCATTCTTACTAAGACAGATGTGGCTGAGAGATAAGCCTTCGGGAAGAAGGTGAAGGTGCAGAACAATCTTAAATGCAGAGTAACCTATAGACATTGCCTCTTACTTACCGTTTTTCTGATTTATAATAATGGATCTTATGCGTTAGATCCCATATCCTTAAGATATGAGGAATGAAAGAAATGAAAATGTCATTGGTTTCATATGCTGGTGAGTTATGTACTTTTAAGTGGGTTCTGCTGCTCAGTGAAACAAGTTTTCTTTGACAGATTGCTCTGCTACTGTATTTGATTTCAATTTCCCACTAAATAGTGCCAAGTGAAATCTGTTATGCTTTAAGTTGTAATACGACTTTCTCCAGTACTATCCTTGTATCAATCATCTCAAGCCTTTTTTTAGCTAGATGCTTAAGAACGAAATGAATACAGGGCCCAGATTTCAATCAGTTACAGGCCAAACTCTGGGCAAATACTCTCCTGCCCTTCATGAGCACCAACAAGGAGAAATTGGAGAACAAGAATTAAAACAGTTTCAGCGTAGGGGCCCAACTTTTCTACGTATTGCAGAGATACCCTGCTTGCCTCCAACTAGATACCTTGTGAGGCATCTGACTGCATTTACCTCATTGCAACTGAGATCATCTTACCTTCAAAATAGAAACCTATTGTCAGGAGGAATTTGTGGATCACCAGACTTTTTGTTTGTTCTGTTTGGATTTGTTTGTGCATCATTTTGGAGAAAGTTAGATAACTTTTTATTAGTAGAAAACAGCAGGAAACCTCAGTTTCACAGAACCCAGCCTGCTGACTGCTGAGAAGACTTGTCTTCTTGCAGCTCCAGGGATGCAGAAGTGAGTAATTGTACAAGGCACGGGTTGTTCTTGGCTGCTGTCTGGCTTTGTTCACAGTGGGAAATGGATAGAGGGGAGTTGCAAGGTGACTGTAGTGAGTTCGTCCCTGCAGACTTCCTTAGTGCATGACGGGAGCAAAACCTGAGGGAGTCATCAGCCGACACAATGTGAAAGGGTCAATCAAAAGTGCAGATCTGAGGGGATGATATTTTCCCAAACTTGTATGGCCTCTAATCACTGCAGCTCACCAGGGTAATCCTGGGGAGGAACATCCCACGACCCACATCATTGCTCTCTGCTTCTGACTTCTAATGACCCATGATGTGTCCAGACTGGGCTCCTGTCCCTCTCCTGGGCGACATAAGAAGGGGTCTAGAAGGCACTCTTGCTCAGTTGTGGATATCTGTCTTCCCTGAGAGAAGGAAATATCTCTTAAAATGAGTACACAAATGCAGAAAACAGCCGTAGAGAGAGGATTTTCTCATATGCAGAGTTAGTATTATTGCAGTTGGTCTAGACAGAGTGGAATTTGAAGTTCCATTTAATGGTATTCATTCTTCCAAATTTGCCCAAAAGTCAGCTCACAACTCTACTGAAGCAAAGGATTAAACATCTCTTGCCATTTAGTAACAATCACTTTGAAAATCTTTGTTTCTCTTGCGGTGGAGCACTTCATTTATGATTTCAAAGTGTCTTGAAATAGCTAAGGTAGAACAAAAGAGCTTTGGTAGGTTTTTAAAAGGTATTTTTCTCCCCATTTTCCCTCGCCTTTTACCTATGACATGGTCTGCAATTTTTAATCTATGGAATATTGTAAAGCTGCCACTTTACAATACAATCTTTTAAAATCTTTCCTGCAAGTGGCTTATCTGCTCAGCAGTCATTACCTTCAGTCATGTTTCTTTGTCTATACTCTTTCCATTACCATGTATTTTTATTTTACCGTATCTTGCCCCTTCAGTCTTAGTAGAAGAATTGCTTACTTTGGAAAGGTCTCCTGGCTATCCCTTATTCAGAGTGAGTTGATATAAAACTTACGTTCTGCAGGCCCTTTGTTCCTCTTCTGACCCTGTCACTTCATTGTCTGTTGAGATTCTTTCCCTAATATTTGTTTTGTCCACATGATTGTTTCCCTGAAACTTGCTTGGAAAAACTTGTGATGTCTATGCTATCTCCTACTCTGCTTTATCATTTAAATGTGGGTACCTTCCTTTCTTGTATTGATCTAGTAAATACCTTGTATCTTGAGATACTCTTTTTCTTGATTGTGCAGTTCTGTGTGTAAGCAGGCAGACTCATACATTAATCCTTAATAATCTTGGTCGTACAAAGGGCTAATTGAGAGCCAGTGGTTGGTAACAACTGTGCTCTGGCATTTATATCACTGTGCTATCTCAGCTCCTTCTGATGTCAAAGAAATCTGTTGGAATGTCCCCATCAATTCCTGCCACAATAGAGGAGTCTTACTGGGCTTTTTTCACACAGTGGAGGGGGTTTTTTGTTTGTTTTCTTTGGTTTGTTTTTTCAATGCAGATTTTTTTCTACTTATAACTCATATATTACCCACCAGTAAACGTGCAGTTCAGCAGGATTATGGGTTATGCAAGTAAAAGAAAGGGAAGTATATCACTCGTCATAATTTTTTTTCTGTTTTTCTGATATACTATTCTTTTATCAGTGTAAATTTTGTAATGCATGAGTTACGTGCACAGAAAAACACTATTTGAGAGTTATTCAGTATACAATTCTGTTCTCTTTAATTCTGCTCTGTCTTTAGCTTGCCTGTCCCTCATGTTTTGGGTGACATAACTTTTGGTCAAAACAGAGTCTGAAGAAGAGCAACTGTTTTTGAAGACAAGGTTACATCCTGCGTTGCATCAAAATCAATAGGAGTTTTGCAACTGATTCCCTGAGAGAGCTATCTACTTCAGGAGGTAATGTAGGTGATCAAAATACAGCTCTTCTCTTATGCCATTTCTGCCTAAAGAATGACAAAAAATGTATAATTCTCTTCCTATATTTTTTGCTTTCCCCAGTAATCAGATCAAGAACTAACAGTACTAATGAAGCAACACTAATTCATGTGGACTCTGCAATCCCCACAAGCCCTTGCTGGCCTGTGTTCTTAACTTGCCTCCTTTGCTGTCCTACAAAACATGAAGCTACCTAGAGACGACCAGGGTATCCTGCCCAGGACTAGAAGAATGAATGGATGCGGTCAAACAGAGGCAGCCCATCGTGTGGTTGCACTTAAATTGGTCAGTTAGTGCCTTTCAGTTTTTTCTTTAGCAGTGAACATGACTGCTATATACAGGAGAGAGCTGGAGGGAAGCTGGAGCAGAGGCACTTATGTGGGATTTCCATATTTCTGTGCTGTAGCCATGGGCATGGGCACGAGCAGGAGCACTGTGGCACCTGAGACTGCTGTTGGTATTGAACATGCTCTGCACTGTTGGTTAATGCAAGCATAGTAGATTTGCTGTGCTTAGGAGGTGGGATTTCAGTGCTTGCCAAATGCACCGCCTAACACATCTGCTAGAGGCCCAGTGCCTTCTGGATATACTGCACTGTCTATGTATACAAACTGCATGTTCAAACGGACTTTCATGTAGGGCCTCGGGGCATTGACTGCCTAAGACCTGCTGTTCTGGTGGGGCTGAGGTACATGCAGGGGTTCTGGTCAGAGGCACTGTACCTGGATTTCAACCTGTGTTAGGTTGCCATTAGCCAATTCCGAATTAATCTGGTGATAGCATCTGAGTGGGGTGTATCATGTTGGTGCAATTTCTTTCTACCGAACACAGCTGGTATATCACCTGAGTGTGACTTTGTAGTATAGCTTGAAGGTAGAAGTCCTTTGTCTCAAAAAGTCAATGTTCAAACTACATGCTTGGCAACAGTAGTCTGGAAAATGCTGTATAATCTCCCCTCTTATCAACAGATTTCCTAAGAACTGGTCTGATCTGGGGCCTCTAGCAACAGTTAAACTGATTATTCTGTGATCTCCTACATGTTTGTTTAGCTGTGCTGGCTCATGTTATGGATATGGGAGAGGTGATAATCAGTAGGAGAGCTGAGAAGAAAAATCTTTCCCATCTGAGGATGTCGTTCGGTATGTTTTGTTCAACAACAAAGTTAGCTTAAGAAATCTCTCTTCCTCCTCAACCGTTCATTCATTCATTCTTTCCAACCCCGCTCTGCAGCCACCACCCTTTCACTGGTGCTGATAGAAATGTTCATAGGATGTGCTGCAAACCAGGTTGCAGACAGGAGTGCATGGCATGGCTGAAGGCACGCAAGGCTGTGGCATAGCAGAGAAATGGGCAGCCCTGGTGAGGGATGAACGAGAACTTCTAAACCAGCTTTGCCAAGGAAATGTGGTATGAACCACATGACTCAGCATTGCTAGTATAGACATTCCCACATGTACGTGGCTGCATGAGCCATGAAAACAGCCAGCTTTGTCCAAGGAGTGCACAGTATACTAGAAAGGTATTTTGAATGGATGAGAGAAATGAAGCAAGTTGCATATGGGCTTGGAGAAGACGGCAAGACAGAACATTGACTAGGTATCTGTTTGTTTGCTATGGCTTGGGGCTGGGATTTACGTGAAAAAAAGAAGTACTCAGGAAATATGTGATTCCCTAGAAAGCCATATCTAGTGCTTTGCCTATACGTAGAGAATCATGGCGGAAGGACTGAAAGGAGTCAGTCAATTAGCATAACTGGAGGGACAAGAGAGCTGTTGTGGTCAATCGGGCAGCATTAACTAGTCCAAATGGGAGTTGCTGTATGATGGGTGGTGTTCTGAAAACCAACATGATCCTGAAATATTTGCATGGTGAGATGCGACGTCCAGTTCAGATGTTATGGGTCACAGAGAGCCTTGAAGAGGAAAAGTTTAAAGAGAACTGTGAACTGGTGGCTATCCCAGTAACAAAGTATTTACCCTAATGAACTCACTTTAAATGCCTCCTGTTCGGAGAGTTCATATGCAAACTTCTGAGGTGTGAGAGTGCTCACCTCTCAGACTAGCTGTTAGAGGCATGTTGGGCAATAGCCTCTCCAGATTACTCAGACTTTGGCAGGTAACTTTTTTCTCATAGGTACCTGAGCTATTTTTAGATAATGTAGGTGGCACCTTTCTAAAGGCCTGATAATGAGTTAGGAATGCTCATCTCAAGCATGCGTATTTGTTCCTTCTTCAAGGCAAGCAAAACTGTCAGGGATCAACAGAGAGATTTATGAGCTTTGCTGGAAGCAGTGGGTTTCCCTGGCATTGTTCTCAGCAGGGACAGTGTAGGAAGGGACACACTCTCCCCTTGTGTGAGCCCTGAGGGTAAGACTTTTGCAGATAGTGACTATGGGAACCGGTTCTTTAGTACTTGCCTGTCAATAAAATATTCAATATCCCCTCTGGAATGCACCTGCAGACTGTTCCTGGGGATTTAGAGGTGGAGAAGATGATAACAGGAAATAAAAAAGCCACCTCATTTTGGCAAGGGCAGCACGAATGCACCTCTGGGGAGATGGGGGTGTTCCCTACATACTTTATGGACAATTTTGAATAAAAACTTCTTGCCAACAGTTGCAAAAAGAGCTCAGTCCCCATTTCCACTGCATGGCCTTTCTTCTCTGTAAACAATTCTCTCAAAGGAAGCATAGACCCACAGATTTCCAGTTGAGCATATGGTGGCACAGCCTCTTTTTTCTAATTCCAGGCACTCATATGTTTGTAAACTCAATGTCTGGTAAGACTTTATTAGATTGCCTAAACTATTTTTATGACTGTGATTCTGAGCAGGACATCAGGGTCTCATTGTGTTTGATGCTGTGCAAGAACAGGATGAAAAGGCAGTCCCCATCCCCAAAAAGTGTGTGCACTCTGGATGTAATACAGCCATCAGAGCAGTATAGATAACATATGAGCACAACAGAAATCTTGTGGAAGCACACTCAGAATGAAAGACAGGGGACTCAGCCCCTCTGCATTCTAATCCCCAGGGTAAGATTTGTGTTTGCATCTTGACAATGAAGAGTTCTCCAAAGAGAACAAAGAAGGAGCTCTGTGGATGCACACAGGGCGCCTTCCAGGAGCAAGGGCACCAGACGAGAGCAGGGAGGTGGTGGTCATAAGGCTGCGGTAAGATTATAAAGATGCTATGGGGAGATAACATCATGGGAGAGGGAGTCTGGCACCTATTTTGTTCTTTGAGATCTGATCCCATTTTCTGGCAAACAGCTGGCAGAACTCCCAGTGAAATGAATGGGACCCGGCAGGAGCAGCAGAGGCCTGGGGACCAGAAGCCATTCTTGAAGCCATTTGTTGGACCTGCCAGGCATCTGGTGGGCAGGGTGTCACACTGGCTGCCTGAGAGGTAGCAACTGGCAGGCTTGTTGGTGCACACCTTATTTCCATTCTGGAATTCCTGGGGGATTGGGCCTATTGCCACGTGTGTACCAGCTAGCGCCTGGCTGGCTCCACACCAGCTTTGGTGCATACATGCTGCTCCTTGGCAAACCTCATTGTGGAACCGGGGTTGGGGTTGTTGGAGGACAGTGGGAAAGGATCTTGAAGATGCTGTAGAGAGCACAGGAGACAGAGGGGTAGCTGAGGGGTGTGACCTGTATTTGAGATTTATGGTATTGTGTAGGAAAATTCCATAAACCAAGAATATTGTGACAAAAAGGAAAGGGACATGGGCAAGATGTGTATAAAAAGATGGGGAAGTGGTGATGAAGGATATAAGAATATTGTGGAGTGTAGAAGGCATGGAGGGAAAGGATCGCATCTCGGGAAATAAGGCCCTTTGTGGCCTACTCTTTATCTTGAATTGGGGATTCTTTGAGAATTGTCCATACAGACTGTATCCAGTCTTGCACTGGATGCTGCCTCTAGAATAAAGTAGAGTTTCTTTCCTTATTTTTTGAAACAGCAGTATGCAGACTAACAGCCACAGCACAAGTCATGGGCTTTCAGATAATGGATAAAGTATGCTAGTCAGAACTAATCAAATCATCATTTAATTTTCAAATATTTGTTTTAATTTACCATAACAGTGCAGGCTCCCACTCCCAGCTCTATCCTTTTCATTTCTGCTTTATCAGAAATGCTGAATTCCCATGCTGGCAGCTGGAAGTACCAGGACACTTGAAAGGAGACAGCCCGTCCTTACAGATTTTCAGTTATCAATATAACAGATTTCTGTGCATATCTCCCTGAAAACATGAACTTTAGATGATTATTTTTTAATATTTAGTAATTTTAGTTATATTAGTACTTTTTGAGGAAACTTGCCTTGAGAGACGGAGTTGCTTCGTCAGTTGAGGGATGGAACAGTGACTAGAAGACCACAAAGGAATAGTTTCTGAGATATCTGCCTTGCCTGTCACTGTGGTGTCTAAGTGACACATAGTGTAACACCACTGCAAAGAATTTGAATGCATTGCAGCTGCCTTCATAACTGGTGATGCCTTTGTTTACTGCTGACTTTGATCAAGAGTTTTGCTCTGGGTTGACTGAGAATACGAGACATCAGTAACTAAAACTAAGGTTAAGAAAAATATTTTTCTACAAATAGACATTAGTGCTGGTTAAGACAGCAAGTCCTGCAGAGAAGGGTGAGAATAGGGTCTGACTCAAGTGTGTGTTTGATGCTGAACAGACCCCACAGAAGGATTGTTTTCCCACAACCTCTTTGAGTGACACTAAACTACTGTTTACTCTCTCTGGGCCCTAGTTTCCTGTCTGAAATTCCTACCTTTGTACATGTCCTGGGAGGATGAACCTACTGAAGGCTGTGAAGGTCTTTACTATGCTACAGTCAACCATAAAACATATGATTCCCTTGGATTATTTTTTACCAAGTAGGGTAAACCAATCAAAGAAGCTGAGGATGGAGCACTGCTACCAGAAGCCCTGTTCTTTGGCAAAGAAAACCTGTTGGTCCCAAACCCAAGACATGTCTGAAATTCTCTGCTAACTTTGACTTTGGCAGAGTTATAACAGCCGAAAACTTGCCTCAGTCTCTTCCACTCTACTCCAGCTAATCGTGTAATTTTAATTCCCCTCCTTGCACGTTCATGCTGTAATATGAGCTGAGGGCTTCAAGCACGTACCATAAAGTGCCCAGGTGAGAAAGAAATTTTTTTTGCAGACGCTTAACTTGCAAGGGGATGTTTATGTAAGATACAGTAGAGACCTGTTCTCCCAGCTAAGAATTGCACTTAGAAATGAAAGGTGTTAAACTTTGGCTTGTCATCTGTCATAGCAATATTTTTACTCTTTAACACCCAGACTCATTGCTAAACCTACATAATCCTGAAATGTAACTTTTAAGTGTGATTTATGATTATGGTTAGATTTATTGTATCAAGTTGCCGTTGTAAAACCCCTTGTTTTCCTAGGAAGGCGGAGCTGTAAATATCCTGGGAACAGGAGAACCAGGATGATATTGCATAGCTTTCTCAAAAAGCTTTTCCATTTCAAAGCCAATTAGAAGACATAACACCACCACCCCTGAAACAAAAAAACCCCCAACAACTGTCACATAACAAATCCCATGTAATGTTTAGTTATCTAATGGCAATAGATAAAGAAAACAAGAAAAGCTGAGCACAAAACAGCCTGTAGGAGCCAGAAAAAGAAGGCACAGATTCAAGTTTTAACTGTGAGAACAGAAACATTTTCGGAGTGACTGTCAGCTTCCCCAGATGTGAAATGCATAAGCTCTGAACTGTAACATTGCTGGGAAATCGGACAGATCTTTTGCCCCTTCCCCTCGCTCACAGGGGGCATTGTGATTAAATGAGAATATCACAGATATTTTGCAAAATAAATTTATCCACGCCTCAGACCACGGCTCACAGCTGCCAAAGGTCTGGATTGCATTCAGCAGATTGTAGGAAGTCATGCAAAACAAACACGAAAAAGAAAAACAAATGTTTTTTCCAACTTTATGTGGAAAAAAACACCTCATAGTGGCGTTTTCATTTCAGGGCTGCCATCTTGCTACAAGCCCAGGATAGAAGCTTGCAATTGAGCGTGCACACGTGTAGCAACTTGCTAAAGCCTTTACTGATAGAAAAACATTACTAAGTGCTCCTGGTTTGGATACGCAGAGCACCGGGGTGGGGGGCGGGGGGGGTAAGCCCCTTGCTTGCGGCTGAGGAAGAAAAAGCATTGCCTTCCCCCCAGCCTGGGTCCTGTACATAGCTCACCCTCTTCCCAACAAGCTTGCTGGACATTGCTTCCTCTCTTATAACTGATACTCCCTTTTGCGATTCCCACGCTATGAGATAATTTGAAGGTGTCATGATGATATAATTTTACCTGCTCATCACCGGGCTTAAATGTATTTTGTGTGCAGAAGAGCACCAGAGAGGCATTGCTTGGCACGGACCATCTACAGACATAATTTTGGGAATACAGATCAATGTTGCTTCTCCAGGGGAGAGAGAGGAAGGACAGCCCTCAGCTGGAGGAAGAAGGGCTGTTCTTGGGGAGAGAGGCCCCACCACAGGGGGCTGGAAGGGAGGACAGGCTCGCCGCACGGGTCTTCAAGAGCACTCTTCACAGGGATGTACCTTGACAGCGATTGTGCCGCAGTAAATCTACAGCCCTATCCACCGGGAGGAATTAGGAGTTCAGTCAGGGTTCAAGAGTTGTCCTCGGTCAGCCAGTGCTCTCCTGGCGTTTTCAGCAGGACTTTTGAAGTGTTTGACTCTGAAGTGCTCTAATCACAGGAAGAGGACAACAGGAAACTTCTCCTCGGGAGAGCTGGTCAGTGGGAAAGCCTGGCCTAGCAGAAGTAAACAAAAATATTTTAATTGCCTGTGAGAATACCAAACGGGAAAGTGGGAGGGAGAACTGGCAGTTTCCTCATCACTGGGACTACTGAAATGTCCCCAGGAGGTCGGAAGAGCATGGTGGGATGTTGGTGTCCTGAGCCATTTACATGTTTATTTTTTGAGTAATCTTTTGTTGGACAGGGACTCCTCTGCACTCCAGGAATACGCAAGCTGAGCACCGAAATTACAGTTCTGTCTGGTCCTTTTGTCATTGCACTGAGAAAGAGCCTGAGGGCCTGACAAAATCGGTTCCAGTGTCTTCACTCACATACTCAAGTATGTCACTTCTATTTTTTTCTTTTTTTTTGAGAGAGAGACAGATACGGTGTATCTGACTGTGACCGGAATTCAGTGGTTATGTTAGAAGCAGGGACCCTGTTTGTGTAAGACAAAAAGCAAACAAGCCTAATTTTCCACTGGGTAATGCCATAGACATGTTTGCACACCCAATGCTTAAAAGCACACCATGTTCCATATAGACAAATAAAATACATGGCCCCACCTCGAGGAGTACAAGTTTGGTTTTCTGCTGGGAAGGTGTTTTCTGTCAGGGCTTTGCTACAAAAACGACTCATTTAACAATATAAAAGCTGCCAGAAACCCAACAGTGCAGTCCAGAATGATGAGCCATTTTCATTAGTTTGAACTATTAAAGCTTAAGCACTTTCTTCTCTCAGTTTAGATTTCTCGGACTGCTGAGCGGGAGATGGATCCAAAAACGAAACAGAAGAATGCTCCTCCCCGGGTCTATGATATCTCTGTCAGGGCCAAAGGTTTGAGTGAATGCATTATGTGAAGAAACAGCTTTTGCCTGGTACAGAGGCTCTATTGTGCCGCAGAGTGAGTTTTGGAGTCATCTAATTTTTTACTTCTTACCCACGAGCACAGAGCCTCACTCAGACAGCGCGCTGTGAAGCTGGCAGCCTGTAATCACATCGGGCCGGGCCAGAACCGCTCCTCCTCCTTGGTTTTGCCCTAAATTGTAACGTGAGCTGAAAGACGAGAAGCCTGCCTAAAAGGTTATCAGATCTAACGCACTTTTACTGGGATGAGGAGGAAATGCAGCGGTGGTAAACAAATATAAGAACCTATTGTGACTGCGGCTTAGAATCACCAGGAGACCAATTAACACCTTTTTGTTAGGATTAACCATTATGATGTTTGCAGCAAGAGCCTTAAATTGGTACTTTCTTGTAGTTCAAAGTATGCCTACATTGCAGTTACAAGGGAAGTGGAGATCAAAGCTCCCAGAACAAATAATTACATGAAGGTAAATTCCATCTGATGTAGGAAGCAGCAGAAGCCTCCAAAGAATAGCCAACAGTCTGGCAGGGAGCAGCCTGTAGGAGTGTGAGCAACACAAAAGGCAGGCTTTCAAAGGCAGAAACGCCTCTCCCCAAAATGATGGAGAGAAGCGGCTGCTCTGAAACCATTTCGTTACACGGGGCCGCTCTTTGCTGTGTCAGCAGCTCCATTATGAAGCTTTTCTTTTCTGAGGTTCATCACTCAGCTGAACCGGTGCTAATACGTAGCGTAGAAAGCCTGTGTGGGGTCTCTGTGCTCGGCTGGGAATTTTAAAGGTAATTAAGGGGGAAAAAGCCCATTGTGCTATTTTTGGTGACTGTATTATTTTCTTGGTGTTGGTTCTGTGCCCAGGAGAGCAGGTTGGAGTGTGGGAATGGTGGAATTCCCCTCATTGCCTCCACGTTCCGATTGAGGCTCTTCAGTGCCTATGAGAAACTTGCGTTTATATAAATAACTCTGGAATTAATTGAAGTCTCAGCTTTGATGTAGTGTGTGCTTAGATGATATTGTCTCTAATTTAGACTATGAGCCTAAAGTAGAGGGACTTTCTTTTTCTTACCTAAAATACCAGAAAAGGACTCCAGGCCATGAGTAAATGGTTATGGTGTCTTTGTGGTTTTCTGAATGCATCATTGTTATATTTATTTCATTATTTTTGCTGAAAAGCGCCAATGACATGGCTAAATGACAGCTGAAGAAGCCGTAAGTTTGTATTGCTCCAAATAATAGTGGGTTATGCAAGAAAAAACAAACAAACGAAACAGAAGCAAAATTCTAAAAAAAATCTCAAATTTTCCATTTTGTCACTTTCAAAGCTTAATATTTCCTTGTTATTTTTTTTTTTCCACAGCATGAAAGGTGCCCAAATGCATCTTTAAATAAAGAATTGAAGTGAAGGAAAATGTGTAGTGCTAACAAAAAGCAAAAACCAGAAAAGTGTCCTGTTTTGGTTGGCGTATGAATGAAAACTACACAGCACAAATGTACCTGTCCTGAAAATGAAATAAATTATTAAGATCTCTATAAATGATACTGCAATTACTCTCCTTCTAATTAGAAGCTGGGAACATTTAATTCCATAAGCAGCCTCCTCCTTATCCTCCTAGGTTATAAAAGATGTATTTCTTCAAAGACTGGGCGTCATGGAATAATAAACTAACACTTCAGTATGGGGTTGACTCACCTGTTTTCTCTCAGCTTGCTCTCAGCTGACCACCTGTATTCCTGTCAGCCTCCCGAGGCAGATAAAATATTTGTCATACAATTAAATATTTATTGTGTCCTGAGGGTGTTTTGCGTGAGACCTGCCCTGGGTGAGGAGAAGGGGTGTGTTAACTGAACTGGTCCAAAAAGCTGCACCAGCAGCCTGCATGCAGCTTCATTCAGCCTCTTTTCAATTTAACTTGAACTGTCAGGAATTAGTATAAATACAACTATGTATAGTGTGTTTTTAACAATAAAAGGTTTGAAGCCATATAATTAACCTTGTTTAAATAGATACTAGTTACAATACTGCAACTTTTTTTTTCCCAACCTCTTGGTTAAAAGGATTTAGGCTCAGGTATTTTTCCTCCCCTCTCATGGGCAATGCGAGGATTAGCTGCCACCTTCTTGATCTAGAAGTGAGTGTCAGAGCCCACCGATTTTACACATACAACATCCATATGGGAACAAGAAAAAATATTCCCACAACAGTAAAAATATTTCTAGGTAAGTTTATCTCCCTCCTGATCCACCCCCAGTTTGTCTTTTGCCCTGCTAGGAAAATTTACTGCAATATTGATTGTCAAGTCAGTTGTTCATCAAAGTAATTTAACTTTTAGAACAAAATCAACATTTTTTGGGCTGTTTACCCTTTCTCTGCCTCCTTGAGGTATTGGCACACTGGTGGGGCTGTTGCAGGACTGGGCAGGTTCCCCTAGCCAGCTGGGGACAGTCTTCCCAAGCCCATGTGGATGCACAGGGCTGCTGCTGAGCACAAGAGCTGTGCTCCAGCGTGAGAGGTGGTGTGAGCTCAAGTCCCTCCTGCTAGGGAAGAATGGAGGGTCTTGACCCTTGTGCAGCACTAGGGTGTCTAAAAGGGTGTGTGAGTGCTACAGTGTGGCGCCAGCAGCCCTCTCCACCCCATCAAGCCCCTTGCCCCTTGAGTACCCCAGCCTCACAGTCTTTCAAACCCAGCCTGTGCACCCACCTCCTGCCTGAAAGAGCTTGTGGTGCTTCAGAATTAAAGACAAGGAGAATTTTGGCATGCCTTCAATAAAGCGCTTGATTCTTTTTCATAAGGACAAGCTGAACAAATGAGACCATTTTCTACATGGGGGACAACCCTCAGTGTGTGTGCAGGGAGGTGTCCACCCTGGGAGGCAGTGGGTCTCCACTGGGACATGCTTTCCATCCCTGGGAGCCGGGGCAGGTACCATGGCCATGCGCCATCCCTCTCTGAAGCCAGGGGAGCCACAAGGGGAAGGCAGGTGTACCTTTCCCTCTTCCCTGAATGTACGGCTGCTTTTAAACCTGGCAAATCTGGTGTTTAGGTCTGGTCGATGATGTTTTGACATCATCTGACAAAAGCCAGAAAGCGCACACTTTGTGTTGACCCTGGGCACCTCGCTAACTCCCATGTGGGTGTTTTCACATCAGCGCGAGCTAAGGACTGGATTTAACTTATGAATTTCCTGACTTTTGTCAGTTTTCCTCACAGCCATAACTTGGTTTGAACATATTTCTTTCTTTATTTAATATTAATTCTGGAAGTGCTATTTACAATAGCCATCTTCTAATGAGTGGGAAAGAGTACAAAGCCTTTCTGGAGGGGGAACATAAAGTGTTTGAAACTGGTAACAGGCATGGGGGCTGTTGGCAGAGGATCACTTATAATGAATGATCTTTTTGTTTTTACTCATTAAAAGGTCAGTTACATAAAAAAGAACACTTCTTACTCTTTTAGATGCTCTTATCACAAAAAGGGCTATTCTTGTATTTTCTGACTTGCAGAGGCAGAAAGGGAATTATTTGTGTCAAAGAATGATTATGAAGCACGTCTTAAAAGACCATTTAAAAATAAAGAGTATGTTTGTTGGAAAACGTAAAGCAGGAACTCTTGCTTGGTTCACTTTGATGTATTCAACTGTAGCGTCTCTTCATGGCTCCTTTTTTCCTTCTTTTTTCTTTTTCTCCCTCTGAGGTTTAAATATAAAAGCTTGCAATCCCCTTCGAAGGTAATGGAAGGCTCCTTCTTACATGGCTAAAATTCCTGTTGGAGATGACTTCCCAGCAATGTATCATCACAGAATTCAAGTTACATTTTACATGCAGTAGATGAGACAGGCTTACCTCATTGCTCATTCTGCAACTATTCTCTTCTGTTACAAATGTGGTTGTCCAGGAATTCAAAATATTAAAGGGAGCAGGCATAAAAAAAAATATGTGTCATTTGAAAAATGCTGAAAGAAGGCAACTCAGAATGACTCTGAATTATGGTTTCTCGGAAAGAGTCCTGAATCCCACAGCTGCTGAGACCTTCCTCTGTTCTTCTCAACTATGTTTTGGCATGTTGTATCAACTGTGGCACATTCACTTCCTTATGGTCTTTTCTCTCATGTGATTTATAGGGTACAGGCTGGCCCATGTGTTAAAGTTGCTTTCTGTGGCATTCTTCCATCTAGTGATTGAATTAGCGCTTTTCCCCCTCCCTCCTCTTTTTCTATTTTTGTGTTTTCAATGGGAGAAGATTCCTTCTGGCCTTTGCTGAGATGGATTTAATAGAGCTGCTTTGCAGAGAAATGATTTCTCCCCTCTCCTCCCAGTCAATCTGGAGGAGTTGCCTAGAAATCTTAGAGCAAGAGCCCCCTGCAGCTGGCTTAGTTTCTGATGTTAAATGACTTGCCTTAGTGTAGCCATCCAACTCCCTGGTCTTCTCTGGGGCTGTAATGTGCTGTGCAAATTCAAGTCATGTTTTCATCTGGCACAGACCTTACATTATTTTACAATATGATGGCTATTAGTACTTAACATTAAATGGTAAACAGAGTCCACATGGCATGTCCTTATGCTCTGCTTCTGCCGTTATTGGTATTTGATTGTTTCAACACAGCAATAATTCGCCCTTATTCAGGCCATCAGCCAGCCTCAGGGGTGTGGAGGGGTACCATGCTGAATGGCCCCTGCCAGGGAACATTGTGCCTGGGAGCTGGCCAGGCCGGCTTCCCAGAGGATGAAGGTTTGTTCTCCCAGGCAGACATCCTGACCCATTGTAGAAGGCTGGCAGGGCAGTGAGCTGACACAGGGCTTGACACTGCCTGCAGAGATTGTGCTCAGAACCTAGAGATAGAAATTGTCATTTGCTTGTTAGCCTCCTGCTGGCAGAATCTCTATTTCCCTTTGTTTTGAGGTAAAGGCTCCCTTTCCCTCTCCCAGCTCTTAAAGGTTTCTCCTTAAGAACAAAATAAGGGGTTTCTCCATAGAAGAAAAGGGTTTTTGGACAATGGGTAGAGTTACAAAGGAGTGAATGACAGGCTTCGTCTGCCTGACAAGCAGCTGGAGTGAGGAGCCTTTGAGGGTGCAAATAGAAATCATTGTCCTGGGTGTTTGTGGAGTTACTTATTCATTAGATCTCTTTTCACTAAGTTAATGAACTTATGCATCCTGATCCTGCTTCTAATTTAGTTGGTGTCAGTCACAGTTCTGCAGAGTTTGGGACAGATCACTGGATTTCTAAACTAATCCCACTCAGGCCACTGAATTTTACTTGCATACTGATGTTTGGCTGGGGCGAGTATCTTTCACAGTTCGCTTCAGAAAGGCATTCAGGCTTGGTTCAATAGCATGGGGAGACCAGAATCTACTCTTCCTTTGGCAGCTTGTTCCAGAGGTTAGCAAACCATGTTGTTAGACTATTTTGAGTGTATCTGGCTTCACCTTTTACCTATTGCTTCTTGGTGTGCCTTTCCCAACTAGATAACAAGGCGTTTTAGCTTCCAGCACTTCTCACTCTATTACAGTCATTCAAAATTGTGCTTTTTCTCCTAATAACTTCTAATAACTTTAGGATTCTCTCCTCCAGTTTTCCAACATCCCCTTAAAAACAGAGTAGAACATGGATGGATATTGCTCCCAGCACCACTTCGTATGCAAGGAAAATTTCTTCTCTTAAAAAAATATGATTATTTACTAGTCCCTGCTTAAAGGATTGCAATAAAACTGTTAGCTCTTACAGTAAGCAAACCCTATTTATTTTCGAAAGTTTGTACATTTGGCACTCAGGATTACCTCAGTGCTGAAAACTGGGGCTTCAAACACCCTCCTCCTTCCTATCCCAATTGCTGCCTGCTGAAACAGGGACTGTCAGAGGTCAGAGGATGGTGAGCTAAGCAAAAAGATCAAAATAAGACTTCTTTTCTCCAATTTCACAGAGAAATAAACTGGGTTTCAACATTCAAAGGTTTTTGTAGCATTGACATAGCCTGGATACTTGCATATCTCTGCACAAAAGGTTTGTGTGACTGCAAAGTGCTGGTAGTTCTAAGAGGGTGAAGTTTCGTCACCCTTATTAGTCTAATTTTCCTTAGAGTTCAGGCACATTCACTTAGGGATTTCTACTTGGTACCAGAAGAGAAGCCTGCTAGGGCAGCTTACACTTTGTACACACTGGAAGCCTTACTGATCACACTGTGATGGTTAAATTTCTGTAGTCATATAGGTTTAAGGAGTAGTTCCCTCTGTCCCAAAAATTATTGATATTATTGGAGAGATATTATGTTTCTTAAACAATATAAACTAAAACCAGGGAAAAAAAAAAGTTTGTATGAGAATAGGGTTATCCAGCAGAAAACTGCATCAGTCTGTATTAAAATTCAGCTTATATTGATGCAAATTACCAGTGCAGACAAACCAACTGAGTTGTTTTACAAAAGCTGCTGGAAAACAGTCACCAGAGCTGATGATCAGTTCTTCATTCTATTTTCTTAATATTTCAAAGGTGGAGAAATGCAACAAAATACTCATTTTGGAATTGGAGGAAGCACAGAAGTCTCTCTGGAATAACACAGCAGTAATACTATCAATCTGGTTTTGACAGCAATTGTCTCAGCACACTGTGTATAAAATTTTCTTAGCACTGGAAATATTCAAGCTGTTAATGAAATTCTTAGGTTCCTGCGCTTTGTAGTGTCAATTGATCCATTAATTGAACTGAGGAGGTTTTGATTCTCATGGAATCCCAGGGGGAATGATTATGAAGTGCAGATGATAGAGGGGTTATAGCATCTAAAGGTATGGCACGTACAAAACCTGTGCTGGAGAGGAAAGGGTCACCAAAAGCCAGTAAATAAGGTGTGAATGTAGTTCAGGTGAGAGCAGATTGAGATGGAGGATAGGTGACAGGAGAGAAACTGGCATTGAGAAGTTGAGACGGTCTGTTGTTTATTGGGACCTGTCTGTGACCATGTGGTCCTGGAGCACAAGAATCTTGTTTGCAATACTTTGCTTGCTGGTGCTGTGGGATAGAGTTCTAGTTGTAAAATGCTCTGAAAGGCATGGGAATTGGGGATAACTGGTCTGAAGCTGAGTGTTACAGGTCACCTAATGTGAGAGCTACTGAAGGAGATCAAGTTCTTCCTCTTTATGTCTGTTTCACCTATGTACTTTCTGTCCTTACTTTGGTTTTGTTACTTACATTCTCCGTGAGTTGGTTTAATTCACTCATCCAGCAGAATATTAGCTTAGTTATCCCCTATTTACCCCCAAAATAAAAAAGAAAACAGTTTTCTACTGGGTTAGCAATTCAGCTCAGGAATGACTCTAATGTGCTGAGGGAGTGGAAACTGGTGGACAGAAGCAGAAGTGAGATGAGGGAGGAGAAAGAAATTGGGGTAACAGAGGGTGATGAGATTCATTCAGCTGGAATAGCTGCTTGAGGGTCCAGATGAGTGCTTCTGAGAAGCGTATGTGCTGACTAAAAGGACAGGATCTGACTGTGATTTTAATTATGTTTTATTTCAGAAATTGGCACCTGGAAGGTCTCAGCCAGAGGCCCGTATCTGCAGATATGGTTGCTGGTGGCTGTGTCAGAGGAAAACTGCGGTAAGGTGACTAAAGCAATGGAAAAACAGTGGGACTTTCTAGAGGCTGAATTTGCTGTATGTAGGTACTTAAGCTCTCTAACCAAATGCTTGATGAAGCATTTGACTCTCCAGAAGAGAGCCTCCAGCTGACAGCTTCTGCTGAGGCCCTTGTGCATGGCTAATGCTGCCTACTTTATGGACTTGTAACTTTCCTAAAAATTGTACTTCTCTTTTTATTTAAATAAGTAACTTCCAAATATTTTAAAATATAATTATAGGATTACTTCTAATGTCTAGATGTACTGGCATGTTTGAAGACCCAGCATCCACACTATGTGCATTTTGTGACTGATCTGTGTGTATCAGTCTACGTATGTGTGTATGTATATATGTATATGTATATTACACTTTTGAGAAGCTCCAGTATGGTCCTGTCAGCTGGTGGTCCATTGGTGCTTGAAGTGTGCTCTCAGACTGTATCTTCTGGTTTACTGTCATCCAACAGGGATCCTGTTTTACAATCTGAGACCACCTACAGTGCAAATCAAAATACTGGTTGTAGGGACTATCACAAGACTGGTTTCAGAAGTGTGTCTCTCACCCCAAGTAAAATTCTAATGTAGGCATTCTTTTCTTTTCTTGATGATGGTGTAACTTTGAAAATGAGCACTGGAATACATGGTTAAAATAAAACTTGTTTTCTCTTCGTAATGAATTAGAATATCTTGTTTTGGAGACTGCCAGGAGCCCTGGGTCTGTTTTGCAGGCTATGTAGATCATACTAGTGGAAGATTAATATTTGCTCCTGCAAACTTCAGGCAACATTTGGGATTTGTTGTAGAACATGGCAGAACCAACCACATGTAAGAAGGTCTCCAGTCTCAGCTCCCAACAGATAAACTAGACTGAGCAGAAGCAAAATTGAGTTTAATCATCACTTTAAATACAAGGAACTGAAGTATAGCTCTGAAAAAGCTTCTCTGAAGTCAGTTGGGAAGCCTGTCAAAAAGATGGTAAGTTTGCTTAAGAATCTAGATCAGTTGTCCTGTTACTGTGCAATAATGCATATTGATATAACTACACAATCCCTTACAGAACACAGTGGGATGCTTTGCCGTGACTTGAATCTGGCTGATGACTCAGGAGTCAAAAGTGACCTCCTGTTAAAGGAGTTTCAGCAGAACTCTAATTATAGTCATTAGAAGCAAATCCTCCTTTCCTTTTTAAAATTCTCGAAGAAAATGAGGGCATCACACAAGAATTTGAGGCTACTAATATCAGGGTGTAGGCTGCTCATTCTCTTTTATAGCTCTCTGGACTTCATTGCTTGCTCAGCAGATACATTTGGAACAGCAATTTTGATATAAGCCTCAATGCATATTTTTTTTTTTGTCTAGAACAGTAGCATGAGAATACAGTGATATAATCTGTTTACTATCTTGGCATAAACAGTTAGCTTTCTAGGGTCTAGTTTCTCTGCAGTAGGACATACTGTTGTTGTCTTCAGGGTATCTCATAAATTCATCATCATTGGCATTAGTGCAACTAACTGAGCTTAATTTTGTTATTTTCTATTCTAATTTTAAGTGTTACACTGTTTTCTCTCCTCTCATACTGACATTAATCACTTCAGGAAACACTTTGCTTTGTAGCCGGAGGCCCTCAGTCTTCCAAGTGTTCAGCCAGTAGTGATCTGATAAGCTTAGTGCTGAAAGTACTTTGTGAAAAGA
>VXAK01028454.1:37350-56626 GCA_013399435.1 Arenaria interpres
AACAAACTGGCAAGACTTCTTTTCCTTTTTAATACATAATTTCTATACAATTTAGACATCAGACAGAACAAATATCCAGACCAGGAAAGTGAAAAGGTGCAGTTGAATGAAATGCACTACTGAACTCTTAATTTTTTTTGCCTGGAAAATGCAAAGGAAATCCTATATAATTAGGTTATCATGATTGACTACACCATCCACTTTGTACATCAAATTGTCCAAACAATGCATTAATATGGGACTTATTTAGTTTGAAGTTCTATGTACCAGCATAATACTAGAACAAAACTCAGTTGTTAGTTCTGATATTAAAGCAAGGGTAAAGGTGATGTTTGAGTTTGTTGGTTTGTTTGTTGTTTTTTTTTTTAAAAAAAAGAGAGAGAAAAAGAGGCAGCATGGCTTGAATTCAAGCGTGTCTTCAGATGAAACTAACAAAGCTCAAGGAAAAATGAAATGGAAAACAGATTACAAAAGAATTAAAAAGCACAAACAGCTTTTGCTAACCGGGCATATGAAAATCTATGAATTTTGATGATTTGTGTTCTCAAACCTTGAAGCTATTTAAAAGGTGCAGACTTTGAGGTAGTGGCTACTTGTTTAGGGAGTTGTAAATCACGTACCTGAAGCTCCGGTTATTTACATTTAAATAACCAACCCCTGTTTTATTTTGTTTTTAATTCACTTTTACATTACATGAACTCATTGGCAAATTCCTGACTCATTTCTGGATCCCCATGCTTGCCCAGTAGAACCCATACTGGATATGGGTGGAAGGACTGTTGTGTGACTCAACGTAAAGCAGTGGGGGAGCTCAGAGCTATAATCCTGCCTTAGTCAGAGGTGTTCCCATGGAGCCTAGATTCATTAGTTAACTAGACTAGTCTTTAAATGGTATTAATTACATGGCTCTAGCTTCTAAAGCCTGATGAATGTGAGAAATAATATGGTGGGTTACAGGAAATGCTTCAATGGGCAGTAGTTTAGGATGTCCATGAACCTTTCTCTGGGCTGCAAAGCAGCTCACATCTGAGAAATGTTAACACAGCATTGTGTAGCTCCTTTTATGTCTTAGTTTATCGATAAATGGTCTGGCTTGTTCTGGCCTTCATTTTCTGCCTAGAGCCTCAAGCATCATATTTGTGTAACGGTAGGAATAGTAGGAAACATATTCATTTGGAATCAGTGGCAGCAGTATAGCTGGAAATAATGAAAATACGCATATAAGGCACAAAATGACAGCTATGTGGTGTGCTTTCGAAACAAAACTTCAACATGAGGTCTGTGGACAGAATTAATTTGGTGGACTCTTCGTACTTCTTCATTAACGGAAGTAATTCTACAAATAACTTCTACTTTATTCTGGATTTATTTACTGGAAATTTTTTCTGAAAGTCATTTAGATAACCAGGCCATCTCACTACGGCAAGCGTAAATCACAGTGTGCTAACAAGTGTATTTAGGCTGTTTAACACCTCTTATGTTTATTATCAGCTTTAACTTATTTTGCTGTACACACTCCCCGTGGTGTCCTACCCTCAACTTGCATTATAGCAATTTAGTCGTTGTTGTTCAATTAGTATTAACCTCCTGTTTTGACTGTACTAATGTATAAATTGTAAATCAAGAGGAACATTAACCAAACAGCATCATAAATCTGATGATCGTATTCTCACTTAGCCTTTCTTTTGTAGGCTTCAATGCTGGCTGCAATAGATGATTGCAAGCTACACTGCAGGCTTCTGATGATAGCCAGTAAAAAAAGTGGGACCAATAAAGGGTGTGCTGATGGCAGTGCTTTCAGCTAGAGGGATGAGGAGGAAACTGAAATCGTCTGTTGGGATTTTCCAAGCAAAACAGCTTACTTGGTAAAGGAATTTATTAATTAGCAGTGTTGTTACTCAGTTTCAGTTTTAGTTCTGCAGTTGTTATTGAACCGAGGAACTAGGTAGGCAATGTAGGAAAAAGTGTGAGAATCTTAATATTTATTATCTCTGCTTCTAGTTTCTCCTGCCATAGATTGTGTGGCTGTAGATTCCTGTTTGTTCTTAAAAGACCTGTCTTTCACACCCATGAGAAAACGCAGTATTTAGACAAAAAGGTCTTATTCCCTAGATGGTGCCTTTCAGCGTTACTGCAGTACAAACAAACAATACCACTGGGCATACAATTTACAAATCTTGCTCTCAGCTGGGCCAGTTGAGAGATTACTCGCCTACTGATGCTGAAAGAGCTGTATATTGCAGAGTTTTAATAAAAGCTTTCTTCACTTTGTAAAGCAATCTCTGTGCAATTGGTTCATGATCTTGCAAAGCAGGCAGCTGGCTGACAGTGTTTCATTGAGCTTTAATGGACAAAAGCCAGGTCTGAAGAAAATTAGTGTAGTAGTCTCAAATGTTTTAATAAAATATAGACTTTCTATGAGCTCAGTCTTATTATTTGGTTTTCAACTTGTTTTTAAAAAGCAATGTCAAAGAAAACACTCAACAGTCTGGGAAAGATCTCTTGAGTAATCTTGTTTTAGTCTAAACTAAAATATGGCATAGTTTAGGAAGTTATTTGCTGAGGACAAATATCCAAAAAAGCTAAAGAACACAGAATATGCAACTAGTGCTAGTGCTTTTTACTGATTTCTCTAAGGGAATTAAAATACATGTTCCCCTTATGAAAACAATCCATCAGTCTTTTGCAAGACTATTGCCTGTACTACATCAGAGACCAGACTTGTTCTGGGGTTATGCTCTTCTTTTGGATTAATAAAACCGGACCAGTCTTTATCTGATTAGGATTAAGCTGAAACTGGGCAATTGTTCTTTATTTGTATTTATCTTGATGTTTTACTGCTTCTGTTTCAGACCTGAGAAATTATTTTTGTTTAACATTTGTCCTTTCTCTTGCCCAGAAAGTAGCATTTAGGTTAGTAATTATTGCTGCTTCTTACACAACTTGCTGGACTTTTCTTTGTAAATGATTTGCTTTAGGAATATAAGAGTATTACAAAATTAAATATAAAAAATATTTTTGAAGTATTATTTTGGAGCAATATGCTTAGGTTTAGTGTTTTCATTATTTGACTTGACCTAGAGGAAACAGATTTGCCACAAAGCAAATTTTGCCTATCAAAGAAGCTGTTAGTTTGCAGTGAACAGAGCACCATTCCAAAAACGTGAACATTAAGACCCATTTAATTGCCCTGGGGTAAGGTGCTTTTCT
This sequence comes from Arenaria interpres, assembly GCA_013399435.1. Lineage (NCBI taxonomy): Eukaryota > Metazoa > Chordata > Aves > Charadriiformes > Scolopacidae > Arenaria > Arenaria interpres. The sequence continues at coordinate 40,561 of VXAK01028454.1, forward strand.
CAGGATTGCCATGCGATGTTTTATTTTATTCAATGTGTGAGAAAGGCATGAACAGATGGATTGGACTACTTCTTAATTCAGGGGCTTAGTTGAAATGCAGTCTCGATGCATTTGTGTATATTTTGAACCATTAGAAATCTTCTCGGCTTGCTAGTTTATGAATAACAGGAACACATTCTCAATGCTATTGGTTCCTGCATGTATGTATTTCTAAATTTAAAATCTGTAATTTGTCAATACAGCTATTTCATGCTGAGAAAACCGCTCTTCAGTTTATGAAGAAGTTTTTTGGCTCACACAGTCTGGCACCGTTGGAAGCTGGTGGTTGGCATGTCTCCCTGTGATGCTCAGAAGAGGCACAGGCAGCAGAGGGTCAGTCTGTCTCAGGAAGGAAGATGCCAAAAATGTGGTGTGTGTGAAATTACTGGTCAGGACAAAGAAATACAGTATTTGAAAGAATGGTGGGAGGGATGGGTTTGCTGTGAGCATGTTTATGGAGCAGCGTGCACGTAAATTACAAGCCAGCCTAATTTCCCTAATCTGTTTATGTACTCTTCTAGAGCCCAACTCTACTTGGTGCCAGCCAAAGAGAGTGTGAGTGACACCTCCCAGAATTCTTCATCCTGGGAAGGATTTCACTTCATTTGTGGCCTTAAAAAATTACAAGATAATAGTAATCTCTGAGTTATATTGTTATCAAATCATGTAACCCGTGACCTTTAGGCTATTGGTTAGCACTGATCTTTGCAAGTGTCTTTGTAAGAGAGCAATCAGAACAATTTCTCAGAGCCTAAATGGCCTTTTTTGTTGTCGTCGCTTTAATTAGCTGCTGTCTTCCATAGCTTGTAGCTTTAACACATACTTTTGTACTATAAAGGGGTACATTTTATCTTGCTTTTTTGAATAATCTATTGGATCCTTAACCAGTAAAGAATTAATCAGGAAAAATATCTTAAGTATACATTCAACTCCCATTCTACATCTCCCTTTATATTTCTGCAGGGTAACACGATGCTTATTTTCTCAAAGTAGCCAAGGGGCAAGGAGTGATTTCCCCAGGGTCAGCCATGGTGGTTCTAGGTGGTGAACCTGCGTCTTCCAAATCCTGGCTGATCCCCTGGTCACTGGAGAGCTATCAATCACCTTTACTGCTGCTTTTTATTGTTAACAATAACACAGATCTGCTAGAATTGGCCTTGTTGGTTGTATTATAAGTAAGAGAATAACTACTCCTTTTAGTCTCATGGATGAGTCCTTTTAACCCTTTAAACCTATTCAAATTAGGCTCAATGTACAAGGTGCTAGGAACAGGTCTGAGAATCATAAATCTACCTATGGGAAGAGGAGGTCCCTCTGTGCAACAGTGAAATTGGAAATGGTCACTGTGAACTCTGGAATGAGATCTTTCTGCTCTTATCACATTCTGTAATGCTTATATCTACATTGCTCAGGGCAGAAGTCAGGTACTCAGTGCTGTCATTTGGCCTGCCTGTGTGTATTAGGTTGTATCTTGGTTCCATAGACTCTAAGTTGACTGTACTATGACTTCATTCCATTTTTTATATTGTTACACATTGTTGTTAGTAATGAGTAGGGAAGATGCTACTTGGTCTTTTCAAACACCCCATCACCTGAGTTAAAGGTATTCCAGAAAGCCCTTGCCCCCAGTGGCAGAGGAAGAGTTAGTTCAGAAATCAGCAGTGTAAAGAAGGTTTTCTTCAACAAGAGACTGTTTGGATTTTTAGTAGTATGTTTCCTAAACACTCGAGTGCAGTTCTTCAGTATTGCTAAATGTAATATAGGCTTTGACTAAATGCTGGCAGGCACGGGTATTCTCTAACAGCAAATAAATACGCTGCTTTGTTTAAAACATTGAACTATCAGGCCAAACCATTCTCAGCAAAACCCAGTCAGGATGACGGCTTTCTGCTAAAAACTGAAGTTGGATGCAAGGTTTGGATTCAGAAAGAGCTTTTCCAAGGTTGCCAGGTCTTTCCTTCCTGCAGAAAAAGCAGAAACAATGCAGATAAGAGTTTGTCCAGATTTCAGGGGATGGCAGTATTTTGAATTGTGAGAAGTGACAAGCTTCACAGAAGTTAGTTTTAATAGATCTCTGCTAGTAATTGGCAATTTATAAAATTTTATATTATTATCCATAGTTTGCCTGACATTTTTTGACAGTGGTTACATTTTCCCCGAACTAAGTGTCTTGAAAGAGAAAAACATAAAATTCTCTTGGACAGGGTACTTAAAGGGGCGGGCAGGGAAAATGTTATTTTAAAGCTTAGGGAATGTCTGAAAGTTCGGTGGTGTGAATGAAGTACTGAACTTCTAACTCTTCTATACACACAAAAGCTCTCTTTCGCAAACCTATCTAGAATAAGGCTATTGGAATGAGGGACTCGAATCTATATTCAGACCAGGCATAAGCTTTGTTTGGACATGGGCATGATACTGTCTACTGTATCCCTGAAGGAGATTCTCCATTTCTTAGTGGTCTGTAGGGGATCAGTAGCAGGCTGCTGATGGCACACAGTGCTTGGCTGCTTTAATGGTGTCTTCTGGATAAACAACTTTTGATTAAAAAAAATTAACTACTCTAGATTACTGTTCAGCTTCTTCTCTGATTGAAGTCAGTGCTGCTGCTCACTTGGCATTCAGAGTGGATCTTCTCTAGCCAATATAACTACAGCGGCTGAGAGCTGATAATTTGGGAGAAAGATTCGTTAAGAATTCCTGCTCCAGAGATTCTGATTTCTTGCTAATTTTGAAGATAATATTGACTTCCTGTTGAAGGAATGAGCACTGTTCACTATCAACTCAGACATTTGAATATTCCAGTTACAAAGTTTGCCTGGCTGTTGTGAAAGTCTTCATTAAGTTCTTGGCTGAGGGTGGTGTCTTCTTTAATGAGCTAAGTCTGCTCAGGCTGTCTAGACCAAGACTATTTCCATAGGATGACATGGCTTTGAGCTTTGATCAGTATTCAGTGTCACTACTTTTTAATATGGCACAGAGTTAAAGTGTATTTCTATTGCATCAGTGTACCACAAAGTATGTACTTTGGGTTCCTCCCCACTGTCTATGTTTATATGTGTCATACTATAATCCTTGAAACTAATGAAGCCCGATTTCCCAAAGGATTTGTGATGTATGTGCCCTAAACATTACTTACCCTCTCTTTGTAGCATCTCGTCTTCTTCCCATGGCCTTGACGTTGCTCTCCACAGTGTCATACCCCCTCCCTAGTGCCTTCCCAGTTCTCCTCACACTGGTTCACATGAGTACTGATGTACGTTACTGCTGACTGGAAGCTGGGCATATGCAGATCAGCTAGCCAGCACCAGTGTGCGTATGGGCCAACTGGATGAAGCTTCTCTGGTTATACAAGGAAAAGGTGGCTTTAATTCATCTCCTCAAATGTGATTTAATCAGTCTTCTAACCAAATGTGAATTCTCACAACGTTTCTTGGAGGTTTTTGTTTCTGAGCCTTCAAATACTTTTGACAGACAGGTAAAAGATGGACAAAATTGAAGAAGCTGTTATAGCTGAAGTAGGGAGATAGACAGATGGACAATTAGAGGGATTGAATACATCTCACTTCCGCAGGAAACAGTGGAGTGAAGCAACTGAAACCTACTTGTGTGTGTTCCTTGAGCTACTTATTCTTGAAGGCCATTGAAGTTGTACAATGGGAATGTGACAGGCCAGTGAAAGGTGGACTCCTGCTGTGTGAATCACTGGTCAAACACCAAGGTGTGCTACAGGGTCATGCCAGAGTATTTGGAAATCAGAGTGCTCTTCTCTCAGCCCACAAGTAGTGAATGTTGAAGTGGATGTTGAACTTGGATGTTTCAAACAACTCCTGGTTATTTTCTTTAATTTCTGTCTTTTGAGTTATTGGAGAAACTTGAGAACTATGTTTTTTTACTAAGTGAGATTTAAGAAATATGGGTTTAGATAGAAGGCAGAAAAGATAAGCAAAGCATAAGGCATAGTTGTACAATGCATGCATGGTAGAGAGGCTTGTTATTGTGGTGCACATACAAGCATGTTAATTCTTGTTCCAAAAGTTGTACTGGCGTGTCATCGTGACACTAGGTAATTACTGTGTCCTTCCGGCCAGTCTGTGTTTGGGCGGCATTCTCCATGGCACACTGTGGACCAGGGAAGTTCTACTTGATCCTGGAGACTCAGAATTACCCCTGTTAAAGCAACTGACATTTGCTTCAGCAAAAGACACTGCCTAACCCCGAAGGTGCTGGAAAGTCAGACTTGACTGAGGAGCCAAAATTTGACAAGAAGAGACCTGACACAGAAAGGTCTGTGGCTTCTGCAGCTGCTCTTTCTCCTTTTCTCTGGAGTTTCTGGCTCATTCCTCTCTTTTCGGTCTTTCCCCAAGGTGATAATTTTGTGCAGCAGATTGAATCCCTGCCCTGCCCTGAATTGCATCTGCCGATGTCTATTGGGCTGAAATCCAGCAAGTCAAACTTGGAATCAAGGCAAATACCAGCTGAAGGTATGATTTCTTACTTAACCTGGGTAGCCTTAGTCCTACATGTATATGCGTGTTATGGTTTGGAAAAACCCATAACAATCTATTGTCATTTAGACAATTATTCTATCACCCGATTACCCCTCCCCACCCAGAAAGGGGAATCGGGGAACACAAGGAAACACAAGGGTTGAAATATAAATAGATTTAATAGACTAAGAGTAAATAATTAACAATAATACTAAAGAACCAGTATTAATCCTGATACTGGTACAAGATACAGCAATTAGCCAATTCTATCAGCAGGAAGCTGTGCACTCCCAGCAGTGGACAGCAAATAGCAGACACTGCGAGCGCAATGGCTTCAGGAGGAAGGGAAGGCCTCAGGGGTCCGGCACCAGGGCAAGGAGTTGTCTGGATCGCCGCCATCAAGGGAGAGAGAGCTACGCACCAAACTTTTCTAATTTATATTGAAAGTGACATTCATGGTATGAAATAATCCTGTTGGCCAGCCTGGGTCAAGTGCCCAGGCCTTGCTCCTCCTTGTCCCTGCACCTGGCAAGGCTCGAAAACACTAAGACCTTGAATCCCACAGCACCTGGCTGGCTATAAAGTAAATATTTTCACAAATTCAGACACTAGAGTCTTCTAGAAGTGCAATTTTCCCCAGCACTAGAAGAAAAGTTAGTCCTGTGTCTCTCAACCCGGGACAATGTGATATGCATCTGTAGCTGCACAATAAAAATTCCACTCACGACAGACCACCTGTGCCCATACCAGAGGGTTTCCTGATGACTTGACCTTCACCTTCCAAACCTCTAGCAGCTTCTCACAGTGAATGCACACTGAAATCTTCTCTCAAAATCTTCGTTTTTTTTCTGTCTCTCCCAAGTTTATTGTCAGGAAAAGCAATAGTTCACTCTGCTCGTTTAGTTATCTGCAAGGACAAAACCAGAATGCCTGCACTCTTGGAAGGACAGGATCTTCAGGGAGACAGAAACACATCCTCTACCTTTGTACTGTACTAAGATGCTAGAATAATTTTGTGACAAAATGTTACTCTGCACAAAACGTAATGTCAGGACAGTTTTGGACTAACCTTGAAATGTCTCTTGAGAAACACGCAAGTATTGCCATGTTTTGTCTTCAAATGCATCAGAATTGATCCTGCTGGAATTGAGGTTACTAAAAAAATCACCAAAAAAACCCAAACAAAAAATCAAAGAAAACACCTTTTCCCCTACTCCCCAACCCAAAAACGTTTTTGTTGGTTTTTTTTAAGCACTGCTGGCCAGTCAGAAGTTAGACTGATATAATTGCAAGACTCCAGGAATTTGCTTTCAAGAGAAATGTTACTAGATACTGTTGCAAACAGCACTTTCTTGTATTCTTTAAGACAGTGACTTGGCAGATAGAAGAATGTAAAGCCTGGTACCAACACAGGTCTCACCACTGCTTGGCTCATCAGTGACGTCCTCATTACTGCTGATGTCATTTCAAACTCATGCCATAACATTTTTATTTTATAGTGTTTTTTATATTATACTACATAACATGCATTTGTATGCTATATAGTGTATATGCATTTGTGTATTTAAGATATCAGTGCAAGTATAACTAGAATTTCTTGTAATTTCCCATATGATTAAAACTGATATTTTCTCCTCCTGAATAAAAATAAAATCCTGAATTTTTTGCAGGCTGCAAGATTTAGTCTTCCATTTAGGAAACACTGAAACTTATTAATACTTTCCCCAAGAAAGATATTTATTTTTTTCCTCTAAAAATTTTTTTCATCTAAAATGCTGAATGTCTCCCAAGAATAACATAACTTCTGCAGGCAGTCGGATTCTTAAGCATGGTGATTTATAGCATAGTGAACAAAACTTTATAATTAATCTTTGAACATCTTTTCGAGTGGCATGTTAATAAACATTATTCCCATCAATGCAGCACCTGACTAGCTCCAACAGTAAAAAACAACCACAATGTATCTCTTCTTTTCCTGCCAAAAAAAGACCAGCTTGTAAGCCTAGAAGACTGGGAGATTTGATATTAAGATACCATTGTATGCAAGTTTACCTGAATTGGGTGGGGATGTGTGTTTAATTCTAAAGATAGCAATGTAATATTAGGTGGTAAAAAGCAAACCTGATATTATTTTTTTTTAATTACCAAACTTTGTCTTGACAGTAGAGTTTATGTGGTTTTCAGAGAGTAGCATAATGCTCTCTAGCTATAAGCAATGCTCAGAACAGCAACGAATTGCATCACACAGCAAAAAAAAAATTTGGTGGTGGCTACAAATACACAGCTCTGTGAGAACCACAGGCTGTTACAGGTGAAACTGATGTGACAGATGGCAGCCAACTCCAAAAATTGCCACGCTAGCCTAGTGCACCAGCAGCAACCATGACAGAGTTCATCCTAACAGCACTTTTTATATCACTTTTATATTACTATTTATATAGTACTTACCTAAATGTATCTGGCTTGCTGTGACCTGGGCAAAGGCTGGTGGTGTGGAGGCTATCAGGAGCCAAGCAGGGCGTCAGCCTGTGTGCTGATGAGCAGATATGATGAGGATGGAGAACAGGTCTTGGGAAGTGCCATGAGAGAAACACTTCAGGGAAGCTGAAAGCCCTTCTCTAATTCATTCATTCTGATTTCTATTTGGTCCCACTCCCTTAAGGCAACAGACAGTGCCATGGATTTAGTTAAAGTTAGTGAAATGTAAGACTTTTTAAATATTAATATTACTTGGGGCCCCTGGGTAGGTTCACCACCTGCTACCTCTTATAGCAGATGTCTAAAGCAGTTTTAGTCACTTAGTTTTTCTATTTTAAGATTTTCATTTTGCTGAACTCCTTTTCACAGACTGATAGGACTGTAAGGGACTAAAAACGAGGCAGCTGCCCCATGGCTATTGTTGTGAGCCCTAGGCTGTACTCGTGGCTAGACTTCATAGGTCATCTGTGCAGCTTTAAACAGGACAGTTAAACACAGTAAGTGTGCAAAACGGCAACGGAGCCCCCAGTCATGTTGCAGTGGCACGCCAAATCCACTTACTTCTGTCTGTATCTACCCTGGATGTTTTCAAAGCACCCAGGTAGCTCAGTGTTCTTCTTCTGTCACAGAGGCAACGGGGTCCAGCCACTCCCAAATTACAGGGGAGCTGGGCACTGGCAAAGGGCAACCTGAGGCTGTACAAGGAGTGTCTCAGTATCTTGTAAAAGTTTGTATAGTTCAGTTTTGTGAAAATTTGACCAGTTTCCTTAGCTTTATTTGAGTTTTTATATTATAGAACAATGTCATGTGGGCATCACTTCCAAAATACTTCAGTTAGAAGTGAAATATGAACAGTTCCATCTACTAATTAAATCACGCTCAAGCTGTTGCAATAAACAGCTACACGACCCTGCTGTATCAGCTTTTTTTAGCTGTAGCTGCAAGTGTTTTTCTTAAGACATAACTTCAGTCTAGCTTCGGTACTGGCATCGCCATAAAGGAAAAGTTTGGAACATGGATCGTAACTGCTATATCTCCTCCAAGAAATCCAGCTATTTCAACTATTATTTAATGTACATGCCTTGGCTTACTCATTATTACCATGTTCATGGTGAGAATTGTCTAAGCTCCATTCAGACTGGTAATAAACCTGTGTAATGAGTTACACAACATTGTCCAAAATGTGGAAGCACTAGCTCATCTGTTGCTTCCCAGGTTTTTCTCAGTGTATGAAATTATCCACTATTGCACAACAGCTGTTTTTTTAAAATGTCGTCTTTGATTCTTAAAAGTCATCATGAGGACAGGCATTTTTCTTGAACATAAGCTTTTTGACTTGCTGAAGATCCTGTAAGAAGAACAGAGAGTCAAAGAGAAGTCTTCAGGGCTTTGGTCTTAAAAGAGACCAGGTGGCCGTGTGGTTACGGAAAATAGTGCTGAAAATCGGGGGTGTGCAGCAGCATGGCTTTGAAATACTGAGGGCAGTCTGGAGAGCCTCTCACCAATGCCTAACTTTCCTTCCATGCCTCAGTGACTTATCACCAGCATAACTGAGAGTTTCTAGTTAAAAACAGGCTTCCCTTCATAGTGAGAGGTATAAATGCAAAACCACGAATGGAAAGACCAGTTAAAAGGACAAAGAACTTGACTAACGTCACTGTGCTCTGAAAGTGCTTATCAATGGAGCCTTTCAGAGCACCACGTGAAACCACAGATGAGTCTTTCTAAAACATCACAGGTGGTGCTTCCGTAAGAGCCTGGGAAACCCCTGCCACCCCTCTAGTACTCTTTACTCCCTTTGGGGATGACAAAACCTGGCACTCCTAGTGCCACAGAACATTAACACCTTTTGATAAAATGCCTGCCAAAACGCCATGCAATTCGGGGATTTACTACAATTAGTCAAAAGTATTTATTCATCATTCTGTCTCTAAGTTTGTTGGGTAAGTGGCTTTTTCTGTGGCCTCAAGATCTGGTCATAATGAAGTGAGTTGGGGGTATTGAATGAGAAGCCCGTAAATGAAACCATTGCTTTCTTTCATGGCATTTCACTGCTCTTGCTCTGTAATGACTGTGAAGGGGTGTGTGGCAGCCTAAAGCATCATTTGCTCTCTGTTACAATAGCTCCAAATAAAAGTCTTTATATCCCTGCTTACAGGAACCTGGTTTCTTAATGTGGCTTTGATGATTCTTACCCATGTTTCAAATTACTTCTTTCCTTAACATAAATGTATTAAAGGCACCTAACCTTACTAATGATCATTGCAGTTGTGAAAAGTGAAAAACAGTCCTTTGAGCTTAGTACAACAAAGCCTTCTCTAAAGGGACAAAGATACTCTCTGTGTGTGTATGCTTTGTTGGGTTTTTCCTTTTTTTATTCTTCTACTCTATCTCTGTATTTTGATTTTATTGAAAATTTTAAAATAAAACTGTGCTTTCAATTGACAGTTTCAAACTCAAATGAAAACAGTTGGGAAGAGAGAGGAAATTGAAGTTACAGCATATTCTTACAGCGATAGTTTAACAACAATCAAATAGAAATAAACTCTAAAATGCCTTGGAAAGTCAGTCACAGCTTAACGACTTCACAGAACATGAATGCTAGACTCCATGTGGAATACTGCCTTCAGCTCTGGGCCCCCAACATAAGGACATGGACCTGTTGGAGTGGGTCCAGAGGAGGGTCATGAAGATGATCAGAGGATTGGAGCACCTCTCCTATGAAGACAGGTTGAGAGAGTTGGGGTTGTTCAGCCTGGGGAAGAGAAGGCTCCAGGGAAACCTTACAGCAGCCTTTCAGTACCTAAAGGAGGCTACAGGAGAAATGGGGAAGGACTCTTTATCAAGCAGTGTAGTCATAGGACAAGGGGTGATAGTCTTAAACTGAAAGAGGGGAAATTTAGATTAGATGTTAGGGAGAAATTCTTTACTGTGAGGGTGGTGAGGCACTGGAACAGGTTGCCCAAGGAAGTTGTGGATGCCCCATTGCTCGAAGTGTTGAAGGCCAGAGTGGATGGGGCTTTGATGAGCCTGGTCTAGTGGGAGGTGTCCCAGCCCATGGCAGGGGGTTGGAACGAGGTGATCTTGAAGGTCCCTTCCAACTCTAAGCAGTCTACAGTTCTATGATATTTGGATTCAGATTCAACTCTTGATTGCAGGGTGATGGTCAGAGATTTAGGTCTTGGCTATGTGTCTTGTCTTTTGCATGCATAAAATAGAAACACATACCTTTTATTCTTTTAGAATTTCTTAGAGGAACTTTTGGCTTTTCAGACAATTTTTTTTTGTATCTTTTATATCTAACTATATCTATCTAACTATAGTATCTAACTATACTGTAATTTGCGTGATGACAAGAGAAGTTGATGTCTTCCAGGCACACTTTGAAATCTCCTTTCTTGCTATTATTAAAGATCTTCCAAGACAATGGCACAAGTTCATAACCAAATGAGTCCAAGAACACTAGAGACAGCTAAACAAGGCAAAAGCAACTCATGCACCTGGGGATTTCTGTCAAAGGTGTTCATTGTCAATTTACTCTCCAGGACTTCCTCAGGCATTGACCTGTTTTTCAAGCTTCTGAATAAGAATTGCATTTTAAGACAAAAGCAAGATGTATGGTGAACATCTGAACATGCAGGGTACTAAATTGAAGCTGGCTATCAAATTGACACCCAGGCTAAATTATCTAGTATCTCTTTTAATGTCAATTATCTAAATGGATGAGACTAGCTCTGCTGGAATGTGGAAGAGAAAGCCTATTCTGAGTTGGGTTTAGGTGAAATTTTCTCTTTACTGGTTAATGTAGATAATGTGGTGTCCAAGCCTCTGCATCTTGGCTTTTAAAAATATTGTGTGACGGATGTAGGCAACTGAGAAGGATTCAAGTATGGTAAAAAGGCAAATTGCAAAGTGGTGACAGAAGGTTTAACAATAAGGAGAGCAACACTACAGAAGTGTAGTACTGTTCGTAATAAACAAACAAGGCAAAGAGGCCTTCAAAAAAAAAACCATCCAGGTCTGCTCTTTCTGTGATGTGTCAAACATACCACTCGTTATGAAGAATATCCTTAACCCTACTGCCTTTTAGAATAGTGCTCCAAATTTTATTTTCAATCAGTTTGTTTCACTTATAAAAATCAAAAAACTGAGCAAAATAATTATAGGGAATATTGCGCATTTTCTTTGCATAATTGAATCACATTTGTGGTCAGATATTAACAATAATCAACAGCAAACAATACCAAAGTTATTAAGAAAATCGATGCTAGGATTTCCTGTTGTATCTCTGCAAAGCATCAGTTGATCACCTAAGCTAAGATGTCAGGAATCTAACAACAAAATTAATTGCATTACTAATTGAAATTTTCATACTTATATCTTCTATTAGAATTATTTTTGTTGCTGTGAAAGGAAAGTAAACTGAAAGGTGAGGATTACAAAGTTGAGGATTTTAATTTTTTTTTTCCATTCAAAGAGGTCCAAACCCTTTGGAAAGCTGACTGGCGGGGGTCATCGATACTTTCTGCAAAAAAATAAAATTCAGATAAAGCTGAAATGGAGAAAAATATACAGTGAACTTCTGCTGTGTTATACAACTGGGATGGTATTCTGGCTTGACTTGAGAAGATGAGATGATTTCCAGGTGCCTGGGCCCATTTTTATGCCATATTTTTTTTCCCCACACTGTGTTGGATTGAGACCTAGTACACATCAGCATGCATCCCTGAGTCTCAGACTGAAGGCAAAATGTGGTCCCCTCTGAACAAGACCGGGGGAAGCCACCACCACAGTTGTTCCTGCAGCAGGGTTTAGAGGGCAGGGATACATGAAGCTGCTGATTTTACAAGTATATTTATGCAGAAGGTCCAGAATAAGCAGACTCAGAATGACTGTCAGAATGCTTTCTCTAACTGTGCTGCAAAAGAGAATATTAAAAATGTTTTTGGTGGATGATTAATGGGGAAAAAAAAACCAACAAAACCAGCAGAAAGAGATGTGGGTTAAGCAGTAGACACAGCAAAATGGGCTGTTACCAGCAGATCATTAACAGCCCGCAGTGATGCTGAGGACACTTTAATAAACCCATTCAGGGAGGATTACTGCTATTAGTAATAATGATCAGTGGCAGCAGTGTGTTTTATATGAATAATGAGGGCTATATCCACCACAGACAATCTCTGCTGGAGCCATTTTATGTCTGCTGATACACAGGACATTTTTTCTTGATCAGAGCATAGTGCATATTTGGACACTTATATTTTCATCATTACAAAAATACTAACAAAACTATTAGAGCTCTGCAAATCACTGTTATAGAAAAGATGGGCAAGCATCCAAAGTCAGAAAATATTTGAAATGTGGCAGAAGACTGCAAAGTTAGAGTTCTAAAAAGGCTCATTTTTATTCTATTGACCTGCCTCTGTCTGGTCAGAGTCATAGTCAGGAATTTCTCCATAAAATCTTTCCTGCTTTCCTGTGAGACATGGCACATGAGAGTGAGCTGAATTGTGCATCTTCTTGCAGGCTCCTGTCCCAGTCTGCTGCCTGAGGTCCAGTTCAATGTGCCCTGAGGCCTGGGGCTGCCTTGAGATATATATTGCTATGAGAGAAGAAATTGCTCCACTGATTTAATGTAGATGTGGCAAGGGCTCAGTTATCTTACGGAGTTTGGGAGCTTTTGTTGCTGCTGATCCAACAAAAGGAAAGTCCTTTCTTCCCTATCAAAAGATACTAACCCTGAATCTAAAAATGTGCCTGGTAAATTTGACTGGTAGTTAGGAGGGTCTATATATAATATGCGGTCACTTAAGCTTATAAAAAACGGAATATGTAATACAATTTTTGCAGAGTAGATCCAGACATTAAGATGAATTCTCACTGATCACAAAAAAAAATATGTTAGTGTGCATGAAAAAGAAAATGAAAGAAAGTGTGGGACAAAGAAAAGGAAAAAGCGTGCAACAATTCCCAGCTCTCCTTCTCATGGTGTGCTTCAGTTCTTATGACAGGCATCATGTTCCAGCAGTTAAGCCTTTGTCTAGCAAAGCTTCCACCCAGAAGAAATTTCCAGGCGAGATTTGAAGAGGGAACAAAAAGGCTTTATATTTCATTTATATTCATTTATATTTCAAAGGTCTTTCTGCAGTATCACTTTTTCAATAAACCTGTACAGAGCCAACAAACTATATAAATAGTAACAAGTAATTGGCCTCTGGCATCTTGCATGAACAGCGGGGATCTGACTTCTGCTCAAAGAAAATATGCAAACCTGTCAATGCAAAACAGTGACAAAAGCTAAGCAGGGTCTGTGGTGTGTCCTGAGGACTGTCTTGCACTTACAGGCATTGTTAATTTTCAGTTTCACTTGAATCTCGCTGGCCTAACTCTGCTGCCACTGTGAATTACGCTTACTGATTTCGAAACAGGCCAAGTTAAGGCAGTGGTCTGGAAATCCCATCTCTGTCTCTGATAGAAGTCTAGTCCCTGCTTGGACAGAGAGAGCTTTTCCTTTCTGAGCCCTGGCAGAAATATGAGAGCCCTGCTGCAGCATCCCCTGGAGCCCAGGCCCTTCTGGAGCTCAGAATGGCAACTGGTGCTGCCCTCTGTAAGAGACATAACAGAGTTAAACCAGACATCGGAAAGGCTTTACAGCACCATCACTACACTGAGGTCCAAAAGCTGCTGTTCCTTCCTCTAACCCACTTTCATTATTGACAGGCACTCACAGTATCATTAAAACTGGAGTCTTCTCTCCTGTACGTGGGCAAGTACAGGTAAGCGGTTGGACTACACAAGGACACAAGAATGTAAATAAAAAGCTTACAGAAGCTAGATAGCATGCCAAGTTGTTGTTAATTTGTGATAGTTTCAGTTGGAAATGCAGCTTCTCTTTAGTGATTGTCTCATTTTAATAATTTTTAGGTCGGTCAGACGGACTGCGAGGTCTTCCAACATGCTTTTGTCCTGCAACTAGCCAAGCTCCAGCAACATCCAGCTTCTAGAAGTGAAATGTCACAAGTACTGAGATACACTAGCTACCACAAGATTTGGCCTCAGTTACTTATAAGGATGTCCTGGTTTCTTGGGAACTTGTTTTTGTCTGAAATGTTGATGTAAATGTAGCTTGTTTTGCCTGTTGATTATATTTTTCCATGCCTGTGACCACATGCCATTGCTGTGGCCCCTGAGACACTCATGTTTTGCTCCACTTCACACGCATCCTCTAACCACAGCAAACAGGGAGGCGGCTGTGTACGGAGCTGATTTTAGGTATTTACAATGGAGACTACACACCTGAAATAACAACATGTGAATTGCCATGCCATCAAATAAACAATGTAGGAAAAAAGTTCCTTTTTAATGCAGAAGCTTATTTTGGTTTAGACATTATGTGGGCTGTTGATGGATCCCTTCTGCCATCTCTTCTGTGTTATCTGACATGATATGGTATAACCTGTTGACTCTACTTACAGCTTCACATTCCAAAGCATGCTTAAATAGAAAATAATTCGGAGTTATAAGCAATCAAAGCTCTGTCTTATCTTGTTTTCCAGCTTGTTGGACAAGAAAATAGCTAATTTGGTGAAGTGCAGTGTTTTGGGTCATAATTGTGCCCCTCTTGTAACACAAAATTAATGTCATTAGTCATAAGAAAAGGTTATGGTCTAACTTTCTTTTATATGCTCAAGAAATTCATGATTCAGTGCCTACTACAGTTTGCTTATGAGAAGTACATAGGAATCACTTCATTTTATTGGTCAAAGCATGCAAATCATGGCTGAGTAACTAGAGTCAATACAAGTCCATGGCTTGTAACCTGTGAAATACCCTGGTTGCTTAGAAAATGCTCTTCAGCAGTTTCATATGAAGGGCCAGGGGCCACTTGGATAAATTATTGAATAGCTTTTTTTACTTTTCCTGTCTTCATCTGAAAAGATACTGTTAATTATTTGCTAAAAGCTGGTGTCTGAACTTCTCTAGCGTTTTCTCTGGGGTCATGGCAGTAAAATCCTGAAAGCACAGCACCCTAAATCACAGAGTCGATGGGGCTGCCATTGCCAGGTAGCTGTGCTGGAAGCTCAGCCTGCTGGCGGTATTTCAGTGCAGGGTAGTGTGAAGTCAGGGGTTCAGCCCGTGTCAAAATCTGATGCTCTTCCTGTGTCTAGGAGTCATTTTACACTGAATGACTGTCTCTCTCTGCTACCAGAGAGGACACAAAGGAAACAGCTTGTAAAACAGTGAAGGGAAAAGGTAGCATTTCATGACACGTGGCAAAGCCTACCAAAAAATCAGGTGTGTAACTCCCTTCTTGCCCAGTGAGGATGGTTCGCTGACCTGATGTGATAACCAACCCACCACAGCTGCTGGCAAGCCTTCAGCTTCACTGGTGGTGTAGTACACACCATGCTGCCACCCAGGTGCTACAGTGCCCTTTAAATCGCCCAATGTGCAGGGTCATTTCATGCGTTGTGGCTACTGTACTATCAGGTTCAGCTAGAAAAGATGGAGATCGTTTTAGTCACATAGTGAAATGTCCTGCCCATGCATGTTAAACTGGGAGTCTGCTGGTTTTCCCTGTATCTTGCACTGACAAATCCTACACTTGATGAAGTAAATGGGAGTTTTGGCATTGACATCAAAGAGCAGAGGCAAAAAATGCATTACAAAAAAAAAGAAAAGAAAAAAAAAAGAAAAGAAAAAAGATTGTTTTGGGACCAACTAAATATCTCTGTCCTGGAAGAAAGAATAATCCTTGGCTACACTAGAAAAGGTGGTTGTAAATCATACTTGCTCTCTGTTGCTGCTGGCCAGAGACAGATTAGACCTTGAAATAAATAAAAGCAAGTCCAAGGCAGCTCTTGGATTTAACCCAGCTGTTCATGGCCTCAACCAGAGACTGCTGGGTGTCCCAGTCTTTTCACCAGGCTCAGAATACCATGAGCTTCCAGCAGTGGAGCCAGCAGACCTTATTCTGTCCCTTCTCTGGGGGAGCAAAACTCTTTTGTGGTGGTAATGACTGGGTCTTTTGTGGGAGGGAGCAGGCTGGTGTCTGAGAGGGG
>VXAK01028454.1:56633-70258 GCA_013399435.1 Arenaria interpres
CTGAGAGGGGGAATGAAGTACAAGGGACTATGGAGGAATGAGGAAGAGTCAGTGGGGGGCTGGGAGGGGAGGGGGATGGTGATGTCTCCTGTCTCTCTCACCAACCCTTCCCTCATCTGAGATAATCCTAAAATTTGTAACTTCCAGATTCTTTCCACCCGGTCCAGAGAAAAGCAACAAAGATGGTGAGGGGTCTGGAGCACAAGTCTTATGAGAAGAGGCTAAGGGAGCTGGGGTTATTCAACCTGGAGAAGAGGAGGCTGAGGGGAGACCTTATTGCTCTCTACAACTACCTGAAAGGAGGGTGTAGAGAGGTGGGGGTCAGTCTCTTCTCCCAAGTCACAGGCGACAGGACTAGAGGAAATGGCCTCAAGTTATGCCAGGGGAGGTTCAAGCTGGATATTAGGAAAAATTTTTTCACCGAAAGGGTTATCAGACATTGGAATGGGCTGCCCAGGGAGGTGGTTGAGGCCCCATCCCTGGAGGTGTTCAAAAGAAGGGTTGATGTGGTGCTGGGAGATATGGTTTAGTGATGGTGTTGCTTTTTGTTTGTTGTGTGGGTGTCTATTTTTGTCAAAATTAGGTTGACGGTTGGACAAGATGACCTTTAAGGTCCCTTCCAACCTAGAAGATTCTGTGATTCTGTGATTCTGTTTCTCTTCAGCTACAGCTTTTCCTGCATTCCCTCCACTCCCCATAATTGCAGCCTGCTCACCCTCCAGCTTTACAAGTGAATGTAGTGTGATGGGCCGAGGACACCAAGACAGTCAGACTCACCATTTCTCTTATAACCTGTGCACAGGAGCAGCAAGCGCCCTCAGGAACGTCTCACTTCTTTGCCTGCCTTCAGCAGTGGTCTCCACCCCATGCCCTCCATCCCCAGCACATCTGGCTCTCCAGAGTCCTGGCAGGGGCAAAATACTCAGTGGATTTCTGTTTGTTAGTGGCTGCAATGCCTTGATTACTCTGGTCAGTGCTCCTTATGTCTCCACCTCAAGTAGCTCCTAAGCATTTTTCTGTTTTTGCCCACATGCGGGCACATTCGCATTTGCATGCGTGTGTGTGTATGTGTATACACATACATATAAACACATTATCCCTGAGAGAGGAGCAGAGTCTAGAGGTCAGTACATAGATGAAAAACTTGAGGCATTTGTTGTACCTATCTTGTGTTTTTTGTGTTGTCAGTGACATAATGCAAATAACAGTGCAGGTCAGACCAGGCACCTCACTGTCCTTCTGCCACCAGAGCTGAGAAGAAATTATTCTCCTGGAGTTAGAAAGACTTCTGTTGTCCACAGAATGGTTTTCCTGAGGGAGCTTGAGAACTTTATATATGAGGGACCTCTGGGAGACCTTAGAGTTCAAAACTCCAAATCTCAGTACTGCCAGCTGAGGCTGGAGTATGCAAACTCCAGTAATACTTTCCCCACCCAGTATGGAAATTCCTGTGTGGAAAGAGATGGTGTTTCACGGATGTCTTCAGGCTGTCCTGAGGGATTAGCATGTATTCTAATGGAACTGTGATCATAAACCAAACATAGGCAATGCATACAATTCGGGACCACATTACCTGTAGAAAGTGTATGCTAGGTCTTTTTCTATGCATATTCCATATTACAAAGAGCAACATTGTTGTTACAGCCATGCAAAACCTTTTTTTTTTTTTTTTTAAACTTTCTACAAAATTTAGGAGGGTGCTAAAGGGAAGGGATTATGTGTCATAATAAGTCTGCATGTTTTCCCCTCCTGTTTGCGATCTAACAGTCAGGAGGTTTCAGTCAATGAGCATAGATGTACTAGGGTCATCCTTTGGAGAAACTTTCTCTCTTACTTTATATTACTAGATTTAAAATTTGCAAGGATGTTTCAGAAAGTTAACATCTATTTACTTTCTAAAGACAGTGTACTGAGACCAGAGGTAACCTAGTACAGAAACCCAGAGTCACTGTCTTGCTAAGCATATGTTGATGAATTACCAGAGCCAAGGGTAACAGTAACCTCAAGGAACGCTATTTTCAACATACCAGAAAATGTATGAAACATACATGAAATGTGTGAAACAGCTTAAAGCACAGGCAGGAAAGGCTGGCCTGGACCCAGCGTTAGCATCTCATTATCAGAACCATTGCTGGCTTTTAGTGTGTCTGACAAAGTGGGAAGGAAAAGTAGGGAAACACCCTAAACAGTGGGGAGATAAGAGGCGAACAAGGTGTAAAGCAGGGCTGGATGTGCTGTGCATACCTTGAGACTCCCTTCTAGTGAGAGACAGAGAGAGGAGAGATGTGTGCTTGCAGTCCTCCACTGCTGCTGATGGAGAAACATCAGCGGCAAACCCAGCTGATGGTATGAGGCTGGCACTCACATCACTCGCTGGCCAGCCTGTGACAGCAACTCCTGGATGTCCCAGGAGGCTGGAAGAGAGGACAGAGAAACAAAGCAGCCGTTCATTCCCTGCCCTTCCGAGATATTCTCTAAGTCTATCTCATCCAAGTGTAGGAATCAGAAGGGCAAACACACACTATATTTTCTGTCTGGAAATGCAGTCTTTGTGCCTCCAACACAATTTTCTGGCAGACTAGAGAGTTACAGCAGTGTCTATCAGCCTCTTGCTAAGTTGAGGTGAACTTCCAAGATCCCCAGTGGCTTTCAAGGGAGGTAGGTGCAGGTGCAGAGAGGAAAGCTGGGCTGTAAAGACTGGGGAGCAAAGCTGCTCTGCTTTTGGTCTCCTTCCCATCATGCCATCCTTATATCCTTATATCCTGATGTAAGGAAAAAAAAATAATGGCCCTGTTTTAAAATGGGTGGGAGCGAGTCTGAAATACCACTGCTGTCAACACCTTGAAGAATCTTTTTAAAACTTGGTCAGACTTATATGTCCTTATTTGTCTACTTAGTTTCCTCAGTAAATATGCATCAGATAGAAACAAATATAATGGGAGGAAATAATTAACAGGATCTAGGAAGATTGATTGCCCATAGGAATTACTGTTTCTCTGGAGAAGGGTGGATCCAGTTAATGAGATGCTCTCTAGTGCAATTCCATTCCAAATGTCTCTTCTGTCTGTCCTTAAATGGCATTTTATTAAGCCCAAATACACATATTTTTTCTTCTTTACACTGCAGAAGAGACACATTAAGATTGAAATAGGACATATACAGCTAAGGAAATTAGCTTTCCTAATGCCAGATGCTTCCGTAAAATCATAGCTTCCATAAATTAATAATCTGCTCAGCTGGATAAATGGGATTCTATAAAGTAGGTGCTGTCTAGCATTTAAAGTACTCTCTGTATTTAGGAAGAGGGGGAAGGCATAGTTTGAACAATCAAAATATGGAGACTGAAATTTTTGGACATGTAGCTTCAAATTTTGCAACAGCTTTCACTTTATTGTGGCCTTATTGCTAGAAGTGACCTAATGTTTCACCTCACTCATACTCGCTGAATTATTTAAACATGAGCAGCAATTCCAGATTTGGTTTGACCAAAATATGTGTTTGACCAATATATATAATTTCAGAACATTATCTTAAATATGGAAAAAAAGTTATTTAAAGTATTCTGCAGGAAAACTGGACATACTTTGTTTTGACACTTTAGAATGTAGGCATATTTAAATGAAAATGTCTTTCTTTCTTTTTTTTTTTTTTTCAGATGAAGATCTTAAAAAGAAGCAGTGTTTCATTTTGGATTAAAAGAAGTATTCTAACCTGTAGTGTCAATTATCTCTTTTTTAAAAACTCATCAATAATAATAATGATAATACTTCTTCATGCTAACTTAAAACACATTTCTGTTTCTTTCTGAACTGCTGTGAAAGCAGTAACTGACATAATTGTGTCTGTAAAATCATGGATCAATGTGAGATTCATACTCCTCTTACTCTCTTAATTCTTCTTGGTTAAATGAGAATAAATCTGTAAAGAACACTCATGAAATCTGTCATGAAGTCTTCATCAAGCAACCTGTTGAAGATTTTTTTTTCTGTTCTCTTTTCTCTTTTCTCTCTCCTGTTGCTTTTTTGCTTCATTATCTCTTCAATGTGAGATCTCTACCTTGGTCATTTATATACCTGGAAAGGCTCTCCCATCTGTACGTATCTCTAACTCATGAAAGTCACTGAATTTGGCCCACTGCTGCTGCGGTGAGAATCAGGTTGACACAAAGAGTTGTTACTGGCATTCAGAGTCTAGTTGAATCAGAGAATGTCACCAAAGGTATATATGGGGGATATGGGGTTGTATCCACTGGTTGGTTGATTTCAGATAGTATGAAAATAACCTCTTGTAAATTACTGGTTTTTGTTATTTTTCTTTCTCTTCTTATACCTTGGGACATTTAAAAAATATCTTAAGTTAAAAGATATTCTTTTGGCTACAGAAGTCTTGCTTCTGGTGGTGATGCTGTAGCAGATCTCCTGTGCTGCTTTGAGGGAATTGTTTAAAGACCTCTTGCTCTTTTTTAGTTTCTTAGGGGGTTAATCTCAGTGAAGGTAATCTTAAATAAGTTAAAATTTTCACTCTGTAAAATAGCTTTATGCCTATAAATACAGTGCTGAACTTAAAGAGGGGGGAAAGGAACAGTTACATCTACTGCCAAATATGGCTCTCGGCTATAGACCTTCACTTCTTCTAAATTTGAAGACTTTTCACTTCTTGAAGTGTTATAGAACAGACGTCATGTTATTTCTCATTACTGTCCTTGACTGCAGGAGGCAACTTTTATAAACCTGTCACCTTTATCTTAATAATACATTAAATATAGCTTTTTACAGTTTCTTCCATGGCTTCCAAATCACTTGTGTATGTGGAAGCCCAGGCACATTGTTCCTTTTTGAAGGCAAATAGTTCTCAGGCATTGCACATTGCAGAAACACAGTATGGGGGGAAAAGCATCAGGATAGATAGTGTGATGGTCTATATGAGTGCTCATAGTTTCTGACAGCTCCATTTTCTCCTGCCATCTGTGTCTTCAGTCTTTCTGGAAATTATGGTGCATCAGCAGTTCTATTTTATTACCCAAAGCTAAATCAATTTAGAAGGATATTTGATATGGCAGCAATTTCTTGAGTTTCCACAGAGAAGCTAGAATATTTAATACTCAAATAAAAGAAGTTATACATTGTGGACTTACAATTACTAGTATGTGTATATTTAGTATCAGAAAATAATCTTTTTTTTTTTTTTTTTTTTAGGTTAAAAAATTTAGAAATTCTAGCTGTTTTATCCTAGGAGGAAAAAAAACATAGAACTATGTTTAAGCCTTGCAGTCTGCTTGGAAAATCCTTGGGGCTGCTTGCAAAATCCGGGGGGGGCAACTTCTGCTGCACTGTTCCCTGCTATGCTAGGCTGTGCCAACAGCACCTCCTGCCTAGCCACAGGCTTATCCCATCATTTAGCACTATGGATTTTCTACATGAGTCAGGAGAAAATCTGCCATGGTGGGTAGGTCAGAAAGAAATACAGCAGTATCTATGGATACTGCCTTTCATTGGAATATGCAGACTATTATTTATTCAACATGCAAGTGTGGGGAGCTAGAAATGCCTTTCATGGTTAAATTCTATATATAATAATGCAAATTCTGGTGTATCTTGTGCAGTGATTTTAAGTATATGGAATATGTCAGGATTTGTATGGATTCAAATCAGTGGGAGATTTCTTCACTGGTTTCAGTGGGGCCACCTCAAACAAGCTGCAAGCAAGGATCCACAATGCTGTTTCAAACACTCCCAAGCCTTCTTCTAAAGGATATCTGTACTTGTTTCATCTCTGTGGTTTTATAATCTTCCCATTACATCTTACATTCTTCTCAAGTGATCATGTTTTTCCTGTTATGAGGCTATAAGATGGAAAACTCATCTCCCATTTCTCTTTATTTACTTAAAAACAATATAAAACGCCCTCTGGCACAATGTTCTTAGACCATCTAGAGACAAATTCTTTGCTACCATTCCTCCCTTTGTTTCTTTTTACTGGACGTTTTTGTTTCATCTTTGTCAATGTCAGGATGTTGTCAGAGGCACCCGAAAAAATGCAACATTGATGGTGGACTCCAGTACTTTAAAAAAAACAGGGGTGGTAGATCCTTGGGATTTATAAATCAACATAACTCCACTGACTTTTGCTACCTGAACAGATGATTCAGGAATAGGTAATGCAAAGTTAGCATTTTGACATTTGGGTTGGTTGGTTTTTCCCCAGTTTATGAAATATAGTGAAATAGAAGTAAGAGAAATGCACATTTGTGGCTCATCTATCCAACAGAATGTTTTTTTCTCTTTTCCCTCTGATTTTCATATAGCTCTTAATCATAATCTGAAAACTATTTAGTTCTAGGTACTGAAAATTTTTGTTTGACCTGCCTGCCAAGGCTGTTTCAAAACTTATTGTAACCACATGAGATGACAATAAACTGTAATCCTTATTTACACTTCTTATATCTGCTTTCAGCTACAGCTGATAACACACCTTTATGACAGAAATGGGATGCTGTAGCACATGTGTACCACCAGCCTGGCTCTGCTTATGGGATATGTACTATGTGCTGGAACATGTGCTGATGTGACTCATCTGTCTGTTCCCATGGGTGATTTGGCTATCCAAAAGATGCTTGATTCTCTTAGCCCAGCGACAGGGAGCTGGGTGTGGGAAAGTAAAGGTTACAAGCCTTTCTTTAGCTATGACAGGTGAAAACTGGCCCCAGGGAGTCAAGTGGGAAGATCCTATACACTTTATGAGTCTAGGTGATAATTTAGTGTTTGTAGATTTGGGATTTCAAAGCATTGTAATTTTCTAAGGTATCCATGGGAAGCCTGGTGGCCTCTGCACAGTGCAGATGTGGATTCTCTCCCAAGTGGCAGTCCTTGTTCCTGCTAACTTTTCCCAGGATCTCTGGGATCTAGAATTAGCTTTTCAGATTTGTCAGAGGTCAAAACCCACAGTCCCAAAGGGATCATCTTGCAAGTACCTTTCACTTGCTGCACTTCTGAGTTCTGGCTTGTCAGTTATCTTCATTGCACTGTGTTTTCCCTTTCTTGTTGCTGAGGAGTTGATGCAGTCTCTCTCCTAGGTCCTCCAGAAGAATTTGCCAGTACCACATTATACTCTGTGTTGGTTGGAGGTAGTTTCCACAGTTCTTACTGCCCCAGGATTATGCTTTTGCTGTGTCTATTTTGTCACGTTAAGACTTTTCTGATAACAGATGAGAGATTGTTTTTATCTTTGGAGCTGACTGTCTCCTTCCAGGAAATCCTTCTGCTCCTTGACTTTGCTTTGCCCCTTGGATTTTGTAAGGCTGGGGAAAATCAGGTTGATCAGCTTGATAAAAGACTTGGAACAGGGACTGCTTTGAATGAGAATGCCCCTTAAAAAGTTTGAGAGCTATAAAAATTTTACAAATTCTACAAGAAATTTCTTCAAGCCAGAGGTAATAAGAGACACAGCGCATGCTTTATAGCAACAGAGTATCTAACTGATTTTTTTTTTTCCTCTCCAGGACAGGCAAATCTGAGAAAGGGCTGATCTTCTTTATATTGGTATTTTATAAAAACTATCTATTAGCATGTTTTAAAGGATGCAACTTTTTGGAATGACTCAGGAGAGTTGTGGGGTGATCTTATACTGAATTATGAACTGACACATAAAATTCTGTATACCAAGTACACAAGACATGCATGTAGGACTGAGGGAGAAAGAGGGCAGACGGAGAAGGAGGGCATTATATACACACATTCACATATAGATATATATATACACACATTGCAAGAAGTCCTGAAAATGTCAGCCCAACAATTGGATGCGGTGAGAGGGGCAAAAAGAGCACTTGTAATCCTTCTGAGAGTGGTAAGAAACAAACCAGAAAAATGTCAGAATTACATTATTATGTAATGTAAATCCCTAGTACATCCATTTTCAGACTCTGGGCAGTTTTGGTCACTTCACCCCTAGAAGAACAAGTAGGACAAGAAATGTCACAGTGAAGGGAAGCAAAGCCAACAAAGTGGTCTCACATACACTGAAGGACTAAAGAGAAGCCTGAAGTTTTGAAAAAGATGGCCTGAGAAAATTTGATGAGAAATGTAAAAAATCTATGGAATGATTATTCATTTTTTCCTCACAAAGCAAAAATTAATCCACACCTGATGGAGTTGGCAGGGTGTATATTCGGACAGATAATTGGAGGAATTTTCGCTTCAGGAGTAAGACAGAGGAAGAATTCATTGGCATGGGATATTGTGGGTACCAAAAATGGCTGTGGAGTCACAAAAAGATCTAGAAAAGTTTTTGGAGCGTGGGTTTATCTGTTGCTACTGTTGCTATTAAATCCAGAAGTTTGGATCCTGTCTCTGGCTCTGTTTACTCCTGCATAGCTAATAGGCTGATGATGAAAACACATGCTGGCACACATTGTACTCTACATGTTGTAGCATCTGTTACTGGCCACTTTTGGAAAATGGACACTGGCGTCTTCAGACACATTTTGGCATCTTTTTTATGCCATGACCTTGAAGACTAGTTTTGAAGTGGCTGTCAGTTTATACTGAATCTGGTTTGAGACTGCAGACTGGTGTATACTAAAGACTGGGAAGGAATTCCCTCCCTGGCGGTGCAGCTCAGAGGACTGTCTTGTGTGTGAAGGCACAAGAGAGGGACACGGTGCACTCCAGCAGTTGTGCAGTTGTAGGGTGTGACAGGGAAGGAGTCCTGGCTGATGGGATCTCCCTAAGGGGTTCCTGCTCAGCTGTGCACACTAAGTGCTGGAGTCATGTTTTAAATCTATTGGGTTCTGATTTGTCATTGTATTTTCACTTTTGGAGCATTTTCATTTTATGGAAAACCTTTCATTTTCTTTTTTTCCTGTGCTAAATGAGAAGGTAATTTTTCATCATATACTTTTTATCTCCACTTTTCTATGCTCATCCCATGAGGAAGTCTTTCTAGAGGCCAGAATCCTGCTCTGGTGATCATTGTAAATGTCTCAGTACTTGTCTTAGAGAGGAGTCTGGAGCCTTCTTGATGGTAATTTTAGACAGAATATTTTGAAATGGCTTTGTTCATTCTAGTGACCCTGGTGAGCTCTAATCTTATAAAGACACATAACATATGTGGCATGACTGTCTAATAATATTTGCTATGAGGCTTTGCAGCAGACATTTAACTGTAATTTGAGGCAATACTTGAGTAAATTTAATAAAAGTATTCCCCTTACTGAAGGCTATGTCCTAATGTTGACAAATAGTTGTGTAGCTGCTTGTTTTTGTTAACCTTTTAACATCCAGACACAGCATCATCTATCAAGGAACAAGGAATGTACATCCTACTCACAGCATACAGCCCTGGGATTGCTTTTCACAGAGCATTGACTCTGACAGGCTCTAGGGTTATGGTGGACAATCAACAGAGCATGAACTTACAATGTAAGAGTGCACGGAAGGGAGCTTTTTCCTTGAATGTGTGACCAGAATGACAGACAGTAGGAAGTGGGAAGCTGAACAGATCTTGTGTATGGCATTAGTCAGGGCATTTGGAAAGTGCTCCATCCAACCTTCTTAAAAACTAGGCATACAATTGGAAATGAACTCCATGAATAAGTGTTTTGGAAAAGCTTTTGTCTTGTGAGGGATTTTGTGTGCCCATGGCTACATCATTATTGAACTTCTGAGATTATTTAGTTTGGGTACTCTTTTAATCCTTCTCCCATGGCCTGGGAGCACTATTCATTTGGGCCACAGACCATTCTCTATCCACTCATCCAGATGCAGACAGATAAGTCATTTAGCAGCCAGAACCTCCTTGCATTTCTTCCTCTCAGATAGGGGCAAAAGGTGGCACTTCTGGCACGCTTGCAGTGCCCTGTAAAACCAATACAATCAGGAGTCACTCCGTATTGCTGATTATACATCCTGTGCATTCAGCAGGTGATGCAGTACAGCCAGACATTGCTTGTGCAGCTTGCTGCAGCAGGGAGACTCAGCCCATGAGATCTAAAAGGATGGAAGGGAGTATTTGCGATTGCAGAATCCTCTTTAATCCAGCAGATAAGAGATTCAGTCAGAGGCTGAGGCTAGATTAGAAATGACTACGATTATCCAGTGAACAATGCACTTAGGGATGCTGTGGATTTTGTATCACTCGATGTTTTCAAATCAAGGCTGGATATCTTTCTGCAGAACAATACTCTAACCCAACCATAAGACACTTGACAAAAGAGCTGTTTAATGACATTCTACGGTCTGTGTTTTTGCACGGAGTCAGACTGGACGATTACAGTAGTTTTTAAAATCTGGGACTGTAATGAGGTACTTTGTCTTTGAAGTCAATTATTTTAGTTTTTCATGCACTAGAACAAAATAAGGTACCCTTGAGACACTTCAAAGGAAAATGTATCCTTCCTTTGCTATCTAATTTTGATATGCAGTGTGCAAAATTTGAGCCATGTCTTTCCATGTGTATTATAAGACTATGCCAATAGCAACAGCCAAAAGTAACAACTTTCTGTTTTGCCAGCATTTATTTGATTGTGAATTGTTTATGGCCAGGCTTTGCTTCTGGTTGATTGGCGGCAGCAGCAGCAGCAATGACTTATTTCTTTATCCAAAGAAATACTAAAGTTTCATGCTTAGTTGCATTCCCTTTACATTAGAGTACACTCGGTGAAGCAGAATTACCCTTGTGCAAAGTGGGCATCCACATTGATGTAACGCACCTGGTATTTTTATATTATTTTTACACACAGCTAAACAGACTGCTTTACTTTGATTCCAGAAGGAAGCCGGCACTTGGCTGAAGTGTAGTTTAAGGGCTACTGCTTTGATGTAACAATCTGTTTTGTAGTAGATCTCATCCTTGCACTCATCATTTTGCGTAAACTCTAAGCAACTCTACTTATAGAAGAGCCATTTGGGGTTCAATGTCTGAATTAGCTAATCTTTGACGCAAATGTTTTGGCATTGACTTTTGCTCTGAATCACAACTGATTCAGACTTATCTAGACACAGAAGCCAAAGAAGTGCATCAGAGACACAGCAAAAGGAAAGAAGGTTTAGGCATTATAACGGCTCCTTTCTGCTACTTCCCTGTCTGAGCAGAAAATGGAAAATCCTTATCCTTTCATGCACCATTCTTCTGTCTTGTCCCTGGCCCTATTAGTGATCACAGCTATGCTCCCTCTCTAGCCCATAGTCCATAAATGACTGAAGATTCATCCTTCTTTTTGCATTGTTGTAACAAAGCACTAACACCTCCTCTTATTTCTTATCTTAATCTTGAACGTTACTGAAGTCATGTTGACATCATGGTCATGTATAGGAAAGAATCTACCATTGTTCTCCAGCGCAATAATCTGTGGAATCAGAATTGGTATATGTAAGCACATGATGGAGATCCTGCTTGGTATTTGGCCAAGATTTTGCCTTCTGAATGTTTAAACTGGGGGATATTGTGCAGGAAATAATTCCAGAAGGAACAGGAAATTAGATTTAAGATGAAAGAATTGTTGTTTTAATTTCCTAACTTCTCCAGAAAAGCTTGTGAATAAACCAATACAAGTTAGCCAGATATCTTATAGGAACAACTTGCAAACTTTTAGAATATGTGAGTATGTATAGATCCTGACTTACAGAGGATTTTTTTTAAACTTTCCAGCATATTTGAAATTCAGCATGTTTCAAACAGGTTTTGATTCTGCAGAATTTTAAAAAGTAATTTATTATTGTTTTTTTTTTCTTAATTAACAACAAATAATATCTTTTTAAAATAATTTAAAATCAGAAGTTACTTTTTTTTTTGTACATAGCTATACCAGTGGTAAGAAATGCAATGGCTTAATTAAAATGCTGTACTAAGTTCCTAAAGTACAAATATTCCAAGCAGATCAAGGGGATAAAAATGGTATGTTTTGGTGATGTGATCGACACATTTTATTTGATTCTTTTTGGATCCTCTTCTCACACATCTTGATACATGACAGTGGTCAGAATTTTGCTTTGTACTATCACACCAGGTTATTGTGTAGACTAGTGTGAAAAGTCTTTCACAGACTATTGAAAAAAGTGCACGGATGCCCGTCCTGTTCTTGTCCTTACAATTTCAGGCTGCTCTGTCCTTATCTATATCTGGAGAGTGAGATCATACTGTGAAAACAGAGAAGAGAATTACAGCCCTCTCTCCTTTTTAAAGAAAATTGCCATGGGAATATAACACAAGACATTATTTCAAAACTTGGGCATGGAGAATATAGTGTTTGTAACACTTGTTTTGTAGAAGCTGCTACAAAACATCTCTAACTGAAGTGGTAGCATTTTTTTCCCCCTCTCCTTGACCTAACAAACTGCTCTATTGGGAAAATTTTGCAACAGCTGGATTGCTCATTAATCAATGGTAAATTAAGAAAAAGATCTAGGAGTGGTTATCAGCTGGATTTTGCAGTATGTTGAAAAAGTTACATCAGCCTCCAGACACTGTAACATAAGGTAGTATAACACAGACGTCCCCAATTAGGGATCTCCTGGGGAGAAGAAAGGAATGGAGAAGATAAATTGATGGCACCATGTTTTGTTGAATGTCATCTGGGAGGAGTCTATATGGTGGTAGATATTCAGTTAATGGCTATATAGCTTTTAATTTCCTTCCCATGCTAGCACCAGCGTAGCTGTACCACATTGACATCATAATCTTATGCTGGTGGGAAGAATCCAGCATTGCTCGCTAGAGTAATAAAAACCCAGCCCCACAAAACACACTGTGAGCTGATGTGTCTCTCATCAGTTTTTACAAAATGTAAGTGCACAGTTTTCTCCATTTATCCTACAATGACAGCTTTCCTTCTGACACAAAGTACCTCAAATAGGTTGTGTAGGAGCCCTTTTCTAGAAATTCCTGTGCTGGTGCCTACCTCAGATTTTCTGTAAATATTGCACAAAACTTTTGGTTTATTAATTCTCTTTTGAGCTTTAACTGTAGATTGCCCAATTTTCCAGGAGCTCTGGGGTTTTTTGGTAACTGTAATGCTTGTATATCAACTTTTAGCCAGGTTTCCAAAGGAACTGAGGTTTCTGTGGCAACATGGTCTGTCTCTCCAGTTGTCTATCTCTTCCCTCTCCCCTGGTAATTCTGCAACCTGCTGGCCAAATTTAACTGAGTTTGAAGGAGATGATAGAAATCTTAACATGAAATATGTCCCAGTAGAATTTTTGAAAAGCAATTGCTGGAGAGAAGAAAGAGACATGAATTAGTGCCTCAGAGAAAAAGGCAGGCATAACTCAGCTGTTTGACAGTCTGTTTGGTAGCAGTCAGCCACTCCTCACAGATGCACGAGATGACTGCCCGTAGCGCATAGGTGACATGAAGGTATAGGATAACTGAGGTTACTGCATTGGGAAGGCAGAAAAGTACATGAATCTGTAGGAAACCCAGCTTTTCGTGGTTTTGCTGTTCACTGAAGAATGTGCTGGTTTTATTTGGTGTTGTGTACTTCCACCTGCCATACTGTGGCTGTCTGTGGAACTTAAGTTCACCCTGCAGAGGAAATTTCTGCAATTTTCATTTTAGAACTAATCAGTACAGATTTTATGGTTGCTAACTTTTATCCTTTTGTCATCTTAAGACCTGCTTTAAAAAAAAAA